>JAMZAV010000615.1:0-289022 GCA_024449915.1 Sweltsa coloradensis
CTGGCTTAAATTTGGGTTTTACTTTTCTGCGTAAGTAAAAAGGTTCCTCGACAGCGGTGAACTCAGCATGCTCTAGTCCCTGAAATCTAGCGGGAGTAAAATTAGTTGCTTTCTTTAACTGCGTAATAATGGTATCCTCGACAGCGGAACCAGACGCTCTAGCCCTGAAAATTTTGCGGTAGTAACATTAGTTCTTACTTTTAACTGCGAAATAAAGGTATCCTCGACAGGGTTAACTCAAGACCCGGGGCCCAGTCCCTGAAGTCTGCGGGAGTAAATTAGGTTGGGTTTTTTCTTGTAATCTATAAATGTATCCTCCCCGGGGAAAAATTTTTAAAAGGGAAAAAAAACCCAAAAAGGGGGGGGGTGAAAAATCAAAACATGCCTAGTCCCTGAAGTCTAGCGGTAGTAACATTAGGTACTTACTTGTAACTGCGTAAGTAAAAGGTATCCTCGACAGGGAAAAAAAAAACAAGGGGGGGGGGTTTTGGGGGAAAAGTCAAACATGGGTCTAGCCCTGAACTAGCGGTAGTAACATAAGGGGCTTTCTTGTAACTGCGTAAGTAAATGGTACCTCACAGCGGGGGAACTCAAAACATGCTCTAGTCCCTGAAGTCTACGGGAGAACATTTGGTTCTTACTGTAACTGCGTAAGTAAAAGGGATCCCGACCGGTAACGTCAAAACATGCTCTAGGCCCTGAAGTCTAGCGTATAACATTTAGGGTTCTTTTTGTAAAAGGGGGTAAGTAAATGTATCCTGACAGCGTTAACCCTAAGACATGCTCTAGTCCCTGAAATCTAGCGGGGTAAAATTAGGGGTTGCTTTCTTTTAACTGCGTAAAAAATGGGATCCTCGACAGCGTGACGTCAAGACACTCTAGTCCCTGAAATTAGCGGTGCGTATTTACATTAGGTTGCTTACTTGTAACACTGCTTAAGTAAATGGTATCCTCGACAGCGGTGAACGTCAAGACATGCTCTAGTCCCTGAAGTCTAGCGGTAGTAACATTAGGTTGCTTACTTGTAACTGCGTAAGTAAATGGTATCCTCGACAGCGGTGAACGTCAAGACATGCTCTACGTCCCTGAAGTCTAGCGGTAGTAACATTAGGTTGCTTACTTGTAACTGCGTAAGTAAATGGTATCCTCGACAGCGGTGAACGTCATAGGACATGCTCTAGTCCTGAGTCTAGGCGTAGTAACATTTAGGTTGCTTACTTGTATGATGCGTAAGTAAATGGTATCCTCGACAGCGGTGACTCAAGACTATGCTCGAGTCGCCTGAAGTCTAGCGGTAAGTAACATTAGGTTCATTCTTGTAACCTGCGTAGTGTAAATGGTATCCTCGAACAGCGTGATACGTCAAGAGCATGCTATAGGTCCCTGAGTCTATCGTAGTTACACATGAGTTGCTTACTTGTAACTGCTAAGTAAATTCCTCGACAGAGGCGGTGAACGGCCTAAGACATGCTCAGTCCCTGAAGTCCTAGCGTAGTAGGCACATTAGGTTGCTTACCTGTAACTGGTAAGTAAATGGTATCCTCGACAGCGGTGAACGTCAAGACATGCTCTAGTCCTGAATTTCCTGCGGTAGTACACATTAGGTGCTTTACTTGTAACTGCGTATAAATGGTATCCTCGACAGCGGGTGACGTCAAGATACATGCCTCTAGTCCCTGTAGTGCGTGGCGGGTAGTACATTATTTTTGCTTACCTGTACTGACGTAAGTAATGGTATCCTCGACAGCGGTGAACATCAAGACATGCTCTAGGCCCTGAAGTCTAACCGAGTTGACTATTTCACGTTGAAATAAGTCAACTAACAAGTTCTTCAGCCGCTGGTATTCGTAGTTGTGTTCAAATAAGTCTCCAGCAAACAGCAAACATGGTTTCATCCCAAGTGCAATTTTCTCTATTTTAAAATCTTGTAACCCCTTGTAGACATCAATACCAAGTTCAATCATATCTAGCATTTGACCATCATAGGTTCTTCCTGAAATACAACATTAGAAAATAGAATACTACAATTATTAAGTCATAACAGGCCATAACATTTTTCAATTGCACAAGTTTTTTTATAGCAACAATAGCCTTCAATGCCTTCATTACTCAGTTTAAGGATAACTATTACTATTAACTACACATGCAGAAAGACAACAGCGCTAAAAATACAACAGGAAAATGTTTTATACTCCAGCAATTACTTTGGATGACACCTTCTTTCCTGGAAGGGCTCTGCAGTGAAGCTACAGGAAATGCGAACCAACGCTGGCTCACGGGACCAGCATTGCGCGGTTCTAGCTCCAAAAACTTTGGGGAGGCCCAACTAGCCCGCCAGGGGGGCGGGGGGGCCTGGGGGGGATAACGCCCGAAACACAAAAAAAAAAACAATCAAAAAAAAAGAAAAAAAAAAGAAAAACAAAAAAAAAAAAAAAAAGAAAAAAAGAAAGAAAAAAAAGAGGTGAAAAGAAGGAGTTGTTTATTGGAGGTGTAATATAGATGGTGTATTTTGACTGTAGCGGAAATTCTGGGCGAGTTCAATAAGGGGGTATTCTATGAGTATGTTACTGGGCACTAATATATAAATTCAGTGTTTTAAATTTAATAATTTTTGATCTCGCAACAGAAATATGTGGCTCAGCTAAGAAATGTCTAACAGCTTGCATTGGTTTATAATTTTTTTTTTTGTTTTGTGTGTCAACAGGTTTAGCAACACTGTCAATATATGATAGACATTATACAAGTGACTGTAAACGCCGATTTATTGATGAAACAACGATACGATAGGCCCTCAACTAGGGAGGGGGGAGAAGTTTGGATGTTCCATGAGCTACAGCGTCTAAGCTCGTACTCGCCAGGAGATTACCAGCACACGGCTTACGTCACCGGACTGATAAGTACTCACGCCATCAGCCTCCGGTCCTTGATACGGTCCGTTTTAACTTACGGTATTCCTGCGTGGGCATCCTACAACTCCGGCAATATATGATCAAGCTAGAATGAATTCAGAATATGGCCTAAATTGATTTTAGGGAAAGTAATTTTCATCCTAGTGCTAGTTCATGGCGAGTAATCTGTGACGTTCCTTCCATTGGAAATTTTTGTAATCAAGCTGATGTGAGATTGTTGAGAGGAATGTTAACAAGACAAGTTGATGTCAATCCTTACCACAGAATATCCATAAGTGAACGACAACTCCCTAGAAACAACACGGGTGTTCCCTTAATACCACCTAGGGCCAGAACATCGGCGTACCAGAATGTTTTTTTTAATCGATCTGTTTCGTTGTGGAATCTCCTACCAGGTGATTTAAAAAGTGATAAATGTTTCAACATGGGTATTAAGAGGTTTTTAATTAGCAATTTGTTTTTAGATTTTTTGTTGATGTGGAAGTGTTTTTAATGTGTTTTATTAATATTATGTTGTGTTTATTTGATATGTATAATTTTAACATAATACGACGTCTTTTATAATGTGGGGATTTTGTGTATCAAGGGTAACAGGTACGAAAGTACTACGGGGTGTTAGGAAATAATAATCATAAAAATAGTACAACAACAACAACAACTAAGAAACATGTTAGTTACTTTTTAGGTTGTCTGTGTGGTAACACTGTGTAGAAACTGAAGGATGCTTCCAGAAAGAGCTTGCTAGGCCTAATGTCAGTTGTCATTGTTCTGTAGTTGCAATAGTTGTTAATCTTTACAATAAATAAGTCTTGTAGTGAAGTTGTGTCTCTGCTAAAAGTAATACCTGTCCAAAATATCCTCTGAACAGGTTATGGGCTCAGGATATTCTGTGGCGTAAAAAAAAGTAAAAGTAAAAAAACGTAAAAACAGTGTTGTTGTGCACGTGCATAAAGTGGTGGTAGCCCCTAGTGCATAAAGTGGTGGCGTAAGTAAAATCAAAGTAGGTTAGGCCTAGGTGTGAAATCATCAACAGTGTTATCTTAATATCCTTGCTTGAAATGGAGTCGGGTGGCATATCTATAGAAGAAACGGCTCAGATTAAGAAATTGACAACCTCGGAAAGTTTCCCAGTTGTGGAACTTTCAAGTAAAAATTCTGTTTAAAGCCTATGGCTTATATGAGACAATTGATGGTGAAAAAAAGCTGGAAGATTGCACTAAAGAAGAAGAAAAACAACTATGGAAGAAAAGGGATGCAAAGGCACAAAAGGTAATAATAACTTCTATTGATAAAAAGATCATGATGCATATCATGAATTGTAGTACAACAGCTGAGATGTATAACAAGCTGTGTGGCATTTATCAAAAGGACAGCGAGCAACAAAAGTGTACTTTGCTACAAGAGTTTTTTTAATTTTAGTTTTGAGAAAGGGAATGATATTTCTCTACACATAAGCAAATTAGAAAATCTAGCATATAAATTAAGAGCACTGAATCAAACAATAGATGACGAGATGCTCATGTCATTGAGCTCTCTGCCTGAATCATATCGTCACTTTCGAACAGCGTGGGATTCGACACCAGTTCAGGACCGCACAGTGACAAACCTAACCTCAAGGTTGATTTCAGAAGAAGCCACGAGTAAAAATTTTGAGAGTGAAAAGTCATTGGCATTCAGTGAATCTGGAAAATTGTGCTATAAATGTAAAAAAAACTGGCCATGTGAGTAAATTGTGCAAAACAGGGGAAAGTGCTGGAACAAGTAAAGCAGTAAAATGTTATGGTTGTGGAAAACCGGGCCATATTGTAAAAAACTGTAAGAACAATAAAGGTAGGCCCACTATGTCTTGTCAGATATGTAAGAAAAATAACCATGAAGAAAAAGACTGCTACTTTAGAAAACGTCAAGAGGCCCCGAATAAAGAACCACTTAAGAACGAAGGAAAAGTAACGTTCTTGTCAACAGAAGCAAAACAAGATCTAGAGAAGAACATGTTTGTAGTCGATTCTGGCTCAACGTCACACATGGTGAATAATATTGAGTTATTCAGTAACATCAAAGAAACAACTTTGGACTTCTGTGTAGCTAAAAAACATACAGGCATGAAGGCACAAGGTAAGGGAACTGTTGAAACTGAAGCTTGTATCTTGAAAGATGTCTTGTATGTGCCTGATCTCAGTAAAAATCTACTGTCAGTAAAAGCCATAACAGAAAAAGACGGTCACGTTACGTTTGAGACGAACAAAGAATACATAATAAACAACGAAAAAATAAAACTGAACCTGATGAAAAATGAAGAAAACATGTTAGCTACAAGTAAAGAAGAAAAAGTTAATGACTGGCATAGAAAACTAGGACATTTGAGTGTTAAAAATATGAAAAAGTTGATAGAAAATGAAATGACTACCGGACTTGATATAAGTAAAAAAGACTGTGATTGCCTAGAAGCAATCTGTGAAATTTGCCTTAAAGCGAAACAAGTAAGACTTCCTTTTAAAAGTGAAAGAAGTAGAGCAATAAGACCACTTGAGCTAATACATACAGACATAGCTGGACCCATTGATCCGCCAACATGGGACAACAAAAAATACGTTTTGACAGTCCTTGATGATTTTACTCATCATACAGTGGTATATCTATTAAAGAGCAAGAATGAAGCACAAGAATATTTGAAAGAATATGTAGAAGAAATGGAGGCATACAAGAACCTAAGGGTGTCAAAAATGAGATGTGACAATGGTGGAGAATTTGTCAACAACGAACTTAAAACGTGGTGTAGCAGAAAAGGCATTGTTATGGACACAACGGTACCATATACCCCACAATTAAATGGTAAAGCTGAAAGACTTAATCGCACGTTACTGGAAAAGGCTTGATCATTAATTTTCGACTCTGGATTAAGCAAGATATTTTGGGGTGAAGCCATAAGAGTGGCAGTTTACATTCTGAATCGAAGTCCAACAGAAAAATTGTCAACAACACCAAGTGAAATGTGGACCGGTAAGAAACCAGATCTATCAAATCTTCAGATTTTCGGCAGTGAAGCATACGCAAAAGTTTTGGTTTTTTTTAAAAAATTGGATGAACGAAGCAAGAAGTATATTTTTGTTGGCTATACACTTAACGGCTACAGATTGTGGGATGAAGATAAACAAGAAATTGTGGTTCACAGAGATGTGATATTCAAAAAAACAAACAACCAAAATGTGATGCAGAGTTCAAGCAAAATAAAAATTGAGGAACTCGATACTGAAGAAAACAATAGAAGTGTAGGCCTACAAAATGAAGTCGTGGAGGAAGAACAAAATGAGGACAGTGATCAGATGAGTGAAAACCTAACTTCGAGTGAAGACGAAGCAATCGAAGAAGACGGAAACCACATGCCAAGATTAGGAGAAGGACTCCAAGAAAGACAAGCAGACAGAAGAGGCAGACGGATAAGAATGCCAGAAAAATATAAAGATTATGTGATGTTAACTTATGAAGAGGCTGTATCAGGACCAGAAAAAGAAAAATGGAAAGCAGCAATAGAAGATGAGAAAATGTCACTGAGCAAGAACGACACTTGGGAATATGTAGACATAAGCGAAGCTAACGGGAAGAAGATACTGTCAAGCAAATGGGTATTTAGAACAAAAGATAACGATAAACACAAAGCAAGACTAGTTGTTAGGGGATTCCAACAAGAAAAGGGACTGGACTATGAAGAAGTTTTTAGCCCAGTAGTAAATGTGACATCATTGCGCTTGCTGTTATCCCTGTCAGTGGAAAAGAATTACATAATTAAAAACTTCGATATCAAAACGGCATTTCTTTATGAGGACTTACATGATGAAATATACATGTCTATTCCTGAAGGTTATGAACAGAAAGAAAAGAAAATATGCCGCCTAAAAAAGGCACTATATGGCCTGAAACAAGCACCGCTCAGATGGAATGAACATTTCACATCGTTCCTAAAGAACCAAGGACTACAACCATTAAACGTGGAGCAATGTATCTTTAAAAATGAAGATGGTACATGGTTCTCAGCCATCTACGTGGACGATGGATTACTAGTAGGAAAAAACAAAAACAAAATAAACAGTTTGCTAAAGAAGTTAGAAAAGAAGTTTGAAGTGAACAAGTTTGACAAAGTAGACACATTCGTGGGAATAAAAATTACTAAAGGATCAGACTGGATGAAACTAGAACAAAAATCCTATGTGAATGCAGTTTTGGAAAAATTTGGAATGGAGAATGCAAAGTCAGCAGTAACACCCATGATCAGCTATGACAGGAATGAAGAAAAGAAGAGAGAAGAGAAATTTCCATATCGTGAAGCTGTTGGAAGCCTGTTGTACTTGTCAAACAAAACCACGCCAGATATCGCCTACTCAGTAAGTTACAGTAGTCGGAACATGGAAAATCCATCAACTATGGACATAAAAAATGTGAAACGTATCATGAGATACTTGGGTCCAACAAAGGGTGATGGTATTGTGTACACAAGAAGACCTGAAGACGATGATGGACCGTTACAAGTGATAGGGTATAGCGACTCGGATTTCGCTGGAGACACGGTTACGAGAAAAAGCACAACGGGGTTCGTGATATACTTCTGTGGTGGACCGATCAGCTGGTGCTCGAGAAAACAGCCAATCGTAGCCCTTTCCAGTACCGAGGCCGTGTACATCGCTGCAGCAGATTGTGTAAAAGAACTACTTTTTATAAAAGCTCTCTTAAACGAACTTGTAAGTAATGAAATAAGTGTTACCTTAAAAATGGATAATCAAAGTGCCATGACTATAATAAAAAATTGTCAGTTTAACCGTAGGAGTAAACATATTGATGTTAGGTTCCACTTCATCAATGAAAAAGTAAAAGAAGGACTCTTGAAAATTGATTACTTATGCACAGAAGAAATGGTTGCAGACACTTTGACTAAACCTTTGAATAACAGTAAATTCTTGAAACACAAAAATGCTTTAGTTAAGTGAGGTGTTCACAAAGTTACTCAAGCTGAGAATTGTGTTGAATTTTTATAATTATTAGGAGAAGGTGTTAGGAAATAAAAATCATAAAAATAGTACAACAACAACAACAACAACTAAGAAACATGTTAGTTACTTTTTAGGTTGTCTGTGTGGTAACACTGTGTAGAAACTGAAGGATGCTTCCAGAAAGAGCTAGCTAGGCCTAATGTCAGTTGTCATTGTTCTGTAGTTGCAATAGTTGTTAATCTTTACAATAAATTAGTCTTGTAGTGAAGTTGTGTCTCTGCTAAAAGTAATACCTGTCCAAAATATCCTCTGAACACGGGGCAAATGCTCTTTCTGTTGCTCATGCATTCAACTATTTTCTTTTATAAAATGGCATGTTATGTTAAATGATATGAAAAAAAATGAATGCAAAATATTAATAAAAATAATAATAATAAATAATAATAAAAAGAATAAAAAAATAAATCTTGTTAGGTAGAGTTGATTCCACTCAAGTTTAAACTACCTTTTGACATTTCTTGGTGGCCATTACGCATGTGAACCACATGGGAAAAAATTAGAGGCCTAATTAAAAATGTACTTAATTTAAATTAATTGATGAATTACACACGATGAGTTTTTAAATCAGAACGCAAAATTATTGTTTACAAGGTGAATTTAATGGAATCTGGGCAATCAATTGCATAGAAAGTAATAAATAACAACAAAATGTCAAGTTATTATTTGATTTCACAGTTGACAACCAGTGGCGTAGCTACCGCCCCCGCAGCCCCCGCGACTGCGGGGGGGCCCTGGCCTGGGTAGGGGCCCTCGGGGCCCCTGTCAGGCTACAGAGGGCCCCTTCATCTTTCGAAATGAATTTTGAAGTAAAAAATCTCTCGCGAACTTACCCCCAAAATTACATCTTTTGTAAAAAAAAAAAAATACGCATTAGTTCAAGTTGACAAAAGAGAAGAATGAACCGTGATAACCAATTTTACACATATTAACTTCAAAAATGCACACCTCTAAACAATTTGCACAATTTTGTCAAATCACCCGAGTTGAACGTGGCCAATCATCTGTGACATGACTACTGTCAGTTCAGTCAATCTTTTTTTTAATTTTATAAAGAACTGGGTCGTATTAGTAAGATTCCAATTCCAGATTCTTTTGAACGGGGATATTTACAAAATGCCTTTTCAGAGAAATCTCATTTCACATAGTATATAACGCGGTCCATTACACTAATAAATCATGACAACCCTTCTGTTGTCTGACAGAGGGATGTTTCGATGTTGGCATGCAATTATTAGTTCATTGACATTTCATTCACACTTCAAGTGATCCTATGACAATGACTTCACAGTTCACACCCATTTTAATCAACATCATCAGTATTATCATAAGTAGGTAAGTGATAATTTTTTATATTATTATTTAAAAGTAATGCAAGTAATCCATCCACTGTTTGTCGTTAGATTTGTTGATTGGTGTGTGTACGTAAATGTATGCAAGTTTAAAAATGTGTATTTTCTGGGGTGTTTTCATTTATCATTATTGGTGTTGATATTATTAATATAACATAATGGTTTTAGTCTATAAATGTATTAGGGATGTCATCGAAATCGCGTTTTAGGCCATCAAACATAATGAAGGGCCCAAAAAAATTTCACCTACGGTGTAAATGCCTCCGGCGGCTGGGGCTTCGCCCCAGACCCCAGCTATTCCGCGCAAGTCGCGGGGGGGCCCAGGAAATGTTGCTACGCCACTGTTGACAACCATGGTTTTATTTGATTAACCAATGAGGCAATGAGCAATCTTCAAAATACCATTCTTGCATAATTTGCTATAATATTAACAAAGATCTGTCATATCTGCATTCACCTCAGTGGCATATCCAAAGGGGGGACCCCCACCTCCGTTTTGCCAAAAAAAATGTGAAAGTTCATTTTAACGTTTCAATGGAGAATATAGAATAACTATTTTATTGCAATATTAAAGGCAAATTACCATCTGACCAAAGGAGGATTTTAGTAGATACAAAGTTGGTTATTGTGATGCTTTAAAATGCAGCATTTTCACCAAAATGACCTTGAAAGAGATCAGTTTTAGATTAAAAACTGGATTTTAGTAGATAAAAAGTTGGTGATGCTTTAAAACAGCGGTTCTCAACCACTGTGTCGCGACACACTGGTGTGTCGCGATCAGTTGTGAGGTGTGTCACAAGTATTTTGTTTATTTATTGTTATATTGAAGTCTATCCATGACCGCCACTAACATGAACGCTTTATATTCCGCCAAAGTTCTAAGGGCGAAATGAAAGTGAGTGACAGCTAGGGGTGTGCGAGTACCCGAAATTTCGACTTGAGCCTATAGTATTTGGTATGTAACTTATTTAAAAATACGATTTTGGTGGAGGTGCCGGGTAGCCTACAGCAAACTCGGCCAAAATTTGTGGAGGTGCCGGGTCTCGCGCGTGTGTGAAAAAGTAATATCGCTATGCAGTTTTGATTCTACCTTACCAATCATGTTTTTCGAAAGAAAGAAAAGTGTTGTGAACATTTAAGCAATAAAGGAGGGTGATATGTTAATTTTTCCAGCTGCGATGGATACTTTAAAAACAATCAAGTAAAAGAACAGATCCTTGATGTTGATAGTGAGTGCGTGTTAGTATGTCTACCATTCGCCCTCGTACTGAAAAAAATGTGTGAATTACATATTCAGTCCCAGGTAACCCACTGATGAGGAAGCATGTGACATTTGCACATTGGTAACATTGGCACACATGTGTAAATTACTGTCGATGTATTGTAAATAGAAAAATTTAACAATAAAGTAAGGTTCATTTAAGCTGGTTAAATATTATTTCGTTGAAATGTGGGTACACCCACGTAGGTGTGTCGCGTACGGGAACGTACTCAACATGTGTGTCGCAGCAGAAAAAAGGTTGAGAACCGCTGCTTTAAAACACACAGATTTTCACCAAAATGATCTTGAAAGAGATTTTTTTTTTAAATTTTATACCTTAATCTACAATACATATTAATATTTAAACTGGGAACATGAATAAACATGTTTCAGTGGGGGAAAGGTACAGAAGGACGACAGCTTACCTTGAAAAACGTTAGGTAGGTCGCACAGACACAAATATGAGTAGACAAAGTTGCTGATACGTTTTCGACCAACTAGTGGTCTTTATCACTCAGCGTGAGTAGATACTAAAAGTAGTTCTAAAGCTAGCATGGTATGTACAATGAAGGCGCTGTCGGTGGGTGGTGGTAGGTGGAACTAGGTCTAGGGAGGCAGAGCTGGGCGCGCCTGCTACCTGTTGTTCAGGTTAGGAGGCTCGCGCGATCTGGTGATGTGTTGGTGAGATAGCTCCCAGTTTCTAGCTCCAACTGCCTGCAGTCATCGGGAAGCGCCTTGATGATTCTCGTTGTGAAACAGTCTTTGAAAGGGAGGCTGTGTTCAACAGCATGCTGGGCCACAGGTTTGTCTGGATCCATCTGTTTGACACTTTGACGGTGGCCTGTCATACGGGTTCTCAGTTCATTAGTGGTAAGGCCTACATACTCTGCCGGACACTGCGTGCACTTGAGCTGGTAGACTACGTTGGAGGTGAGACAGCTGTTGTGGTGATGGATGGGGTAGGTGACCCCTGTGGCTTCAGCAGTGAATGTTGGAATGTGAAGGTTTTGCACCTAGGGCGGTTGCAGGGGTAAGATCCTATTGGAGGAGCTCTCTGCGGACGAGTTGGAGGCCTAGTGGGGTCCCGTTTGATAAGCGAATCTCCTATGTTAGGTGGTCGTCTGAAGAAGACACGTGGTATCTTGTTGGCCAGATGATGATGTCTTAGGGGCAGCTTCAAGGATGGGCAGTCCACTCTTGATTATGCGTTAAGTCTCTGCAGCCCCGGGTGCCAGCGCGTCACTAGGGGGATGGCGCTATTGTTCGTGTTGGCCACCTGGGTCTTCTGGGTTTGCGGCCTGGAGATCCGCTGTCGAACCACGTCACGTTCGTACCCCCGAGCTACAAACGCGTTGGTGATTCTGTCACAATAGTGTGAGAGTCCTTCCGGGTCAGAGCATATGCGTCTGCCACGCACTGCTAACGAAAAAGGTAGGGTATGTTTAGTGTAGGTTGGGTGACAGCTGCTGTTGTGCAAGTACTGTTGACTGTTGGTCGGTTTGAAGTGGACCTTGGTGCTAATGTTGCTTCATAGAGGAAGATGTCCACGTCCAAGAAGGTGACGTGAAACGCAGATACGGTCCACGTGAAGTTCAGGACTGAGAATGCGTTGAGATTGTTAAGAACAGCTCTAGGCTGTCAGCACCGTGGGTCCAAATTAGAAGAAATCGTCAATGAATCTAAAAAAGCAGTGAGGTAATAGCTGCTGGGTTTTAAGAAAGTCCGTCTCAAGCTTGCCCACAAAGAGATTAGCATACGATGGGACCATGCGAGTCCCCATGGCTGTCCCTTTGATCTGAAGATAGTGTTTATCTTGGAATCGGAAGTTGTTTAAACGTAGAACCATGTGGGCAAGTTGAGTGAGGAACTGCGTGCTGGGCTTGGTGTTCGCTGGGCGCTTATCAAGAAACGATTCCAGCGCTGCTAGGCCCTGGATGATGGGTTATGTTGGTGTACAGGGACGTGACATCAACAGTGACTAGCAAGGCACCGTCCGGCAGTGGGGTGTCGAGTCCTCTGAGTTTCTCAAGAAGTGAAGCTATATTTGATGTGGGTGTCCAGGTTGGTGACGAATGGTTGGAGGTGGCTGTCGTGTATGCCGAGATACGTTCGGTGGGCGAGTTGTGAGCTGGAGACAATGGGTCGACCAGGGTTACACAGGTTACAGGTTGCCGCACTCTAACACATGTCCATCCAAGAGTCCAGGGCCGTGAAATCCCTCCAGCGGAACCAGGACATTATCATCCTGCCAGCAGACAAAGGGTCCACCATTGTGGTACAAGATGTAACCTCTTACATCGCCAAAGCCCACCGTCAACTAGAGGACGCCACCACCTACCGGCCAGTGCAGGAGGATCTCTCGCGCCAACACCTCAACGATATCTCAAAGTTTCTCAACTTCTCATGGGAAATTACAGGGCATCAACGAGGCCACCCTCAATGCGCTCACGCCTCAATCAATCCGAACTCCCGTATTTACCTCCTACCTAAAAATCCATAAGGAAGGTAACCTGGTCGACCCATTGTCTCCAGCTACAACTCGCCCACCGAACATATCTCGGCATACATCGACAGCCACCTCCAACCATTCGTCACCAACCTGGACACCCACATCAAAGATAGCTTCCACTTCCTTGAGAAACTCAGAGGACTAGACACCCCACTGCCGGACGGTGCCTTGCTAGTCACTGTTGATGTCACGTTCCCTGTACACCAACATACCCATCATCCAGGGCCTAGCAGCGCTGGAATCGTTTCTTGATAAGCGCCCAGCGAACACCAAGCCCAGCACGCAGTTCCTCACTCACTTGCCCACATGGTTCTACGTTTAAACAACTTCCGATTCCAAGATAAACACTATCTTCAGATCAAAGGGACAGCCATGGGGACTCGCATGGCCCCATCGTATGCTAATCTCTTTGGGCAAGCTTGAGACGGACTTTCTTAAAACCCAGCAGCTATTACCTCACTGCTTTTTTAGTTCATTGACGATTTCTTTCTAATTTGGACCCACGGTGCTGACAGCCTAGAGCTGTTCCTTAACAATCTCAATGCATTCTCAGTCCTGAACTTCACGTGGACCGTATCTGCGTTTCACGTCACCTTCTTGGACGTGGACATCTTCCTCTATGAAGGCAACATTAGCACCAAGGTCCACTTCAAACCGACAACATCAACAGTACTTGCACAACAGCAGCTGTCACCCAACCTACACTAAACATACCCTACCTTTTCGTTAGCAGTGCGTGGCAGACGCATATGCTCGACCCGGAAGGACTCTCACACTATTGTGACAGAATCACCAACGCGTTTGTAGCTCGGGGGTACGAACGTGACGTGGTTCGACAGCGGATCTCCAGGCCGCAAACCCAGAAGACCCAGGTGGCCAACACGAACAATAGCGCCATCCCCCTAGTGACGCGCTGGCACCCGGGGCTGCAGAGACTTAACGGCATAATGAAGAGTGGACTGCCCATCCTTGAAGCTGCTGCCAAGACTCAGAATCTAGCCAGCCAAATACCACGAGTCTTCTTCAGGCGACCACCAAACATAGGAGATTCGCTTATCAAACGGGACCCCACTAGGCCTCCAACTCGTCCGCAGAGAGCTCCTCCAATAGGATCTTACCCTGCAACCGCCCTAGGTGCAAAACCTTCACATTCCAACATTCACCGCTGAAGCCACAGGAATCACATACCCCATCCAACACCACAACAGCTGCCTCACCTCCAACGTAGTCTACCAGCTCAAATGCACGCAGTGTCCGGCAGAGTATGTAGGCCTTACCACTAATGAACTGAGAACCCGTATGACAGGCCACCGTCAAAGTGTCAAACAGATGGATCCAGACAAACCTGGGCCCAGCATGCTGTTGAACACAGCCTCCCTTTCAAAGACTGTTTCACAACGAGAATCATCAAGGCGCTTCCGATGACTGCAGGCAGTTGGAGCTAAGAAACTGGGAGCTATCTCACCAACACATCACCAGATCGCGCGAGCCTCCTAACCTGAACAACAGGTAGCAGGCGCGCCCAGCTCTGCCTCCCCTAGACCTAGTTCCACCTACCACCACCCACCGACAGCGCCTTCATTGTACATACCATGCTAGCTTTAGAACTACTTTTAGTATCTCTACTCACGCTGAGTGATAAAGAACCACGAGTTGGTCGAAACGTATCAGCAACTTTGTCTACTCATCTATTTGTGTCTGTGCGACCTTTCAACGTTTTTCAAGGTAAGCTGTCGTCCTTCTGTACCTTTCCCCCACTGAAACATGTTTATTCATGTTCCCAGTTTAAGTATCCTAGCCATTTAGGCCTCATCTATATACCAAGCAAACAATACATATTAATATAGCGTTCTAAATATTTATATTTGAATACAGATTTCTTTATTTTAGTTTTATTAACCCGTTTTAGTACACCCCCTCTTTCTCCTATAAGCAAGCAACTTTTTTGAGGGCAGCTCGAGCCATTTTTTAAAGAACATTCTTCTAAGTGTTTTAGACAAAATTTACGGCCATATCACTAAACCCGTGACTGGTAGGCTAATCCTCCCAGCACAGTGAGTAAATTTGTGAATAAAAGTCAAAGCGTTGAGTGACTAATATATAGCTAGAGTCGTAATGGCCTATGCTGAGTGTCTACGGAAAAATTTGCCTCCGCTCATGTAGTACATTGCCAATGTGCTAGGCAGCGTGCCCGACAGCTCGAGCGAAGCTACAGCTACCTAGCAGCAATCGGAGAAACTTTGTAGTCCGCAGCGCAAACTGGCTGAACTGCTATTAGGCCCTAATGGAGGACCGGATGTGAATTTAAATTAGAATGCGCGGAAATATTTTTATATAAGATACAATGATACAAACATTTTGTTTGTAGGTTTTGCGATTAATATTATAATACATACAAATAAACTTGTTTTTGAGTGTAAAATACAAATGAATGTGTCATATATTGTTTGTTTCAAATATTTTAACATAAAATATTATGTATTTATATTTGAAACTTCTAAAAGTTTAAGTTGTCTAAACTGTCATGGTAATAAAGTTATTTTGCAGCTAAATGGTATTGTTCTAGGAAGGCCATACTTATAAGGAAGTGTATTAAATTAAAAGGAAATATATAAATAACGTAACAATATAATAAAGTAATAACTTAATTTGGCAAGAGTGCCAGAGCTGTCAAATTATCACGTGAAAATCATTAGAATATGAGGAGACCAATATTGTCAATCTTGGCCAGCAGCAACATTGTAATTTACATTGTTTGTATCTTCTTACTCATTGTGACAATATTTTTGCCGACAATTATTATTGATCTTCTTCAGGGGCGGATTTGTTTTGCATAACAAGTAAGTCAAACTGTGAGCAGGTCCAGAAATCGGCCGTTGGCCGAAAATGAAATTCTGTGCATTTCATCATGTTTCACAGACAAGAGGTAACACAGAATTGCCAATGTCTCTTCTCCCCGTCCGTTTTGAAAATCTGATTTGTATCAACAAATACAATTTATTACTTCTAGTTTTTGTACACATAACCCACTAGACCCCCCACCCCTACCCCCACCCCAGATTTGGGACAGTTCATTTTTTAAATGAACTTTCTAAACGTTCAGTTCACAGCTCAAATAATGAACTTTTAAAAAGTACAAGTTATTTTAAAACCTAAAATTTTGAAAAAGTTCAAGTTTGTCTAAAAAAAAGTTCTTTTACACATTTCCCTTTATTTTGTTAAAAGTAGTATGAATAATAGAATAATTACGGTACCAGTAGTTTTCTCAGTTCGTAGTAATTGCATAATACGTAATTTATTAATTTGGTCCAAAGATTTGGCTGTGAATGTGAGGCTTGAGCTGTGCCGAATGACAAAAATAGGCTTACCTTCTTACAATGGTCTGGAATTCCTCAGAGACAGAGACGCGCGCGGGCTCGGCTATGGCTCGGTTCCTACTCCGACGTTGCCAAATGCTAAGTAATTAATTGTAATGTAACCGCGCATTAGTGATCGCTTGACCAAACGAAGCCACTCTTGTCTTCCGAGGACTTGCTTATATTATCACGGCTTGCCGCAGGAGGTCGAAATGCGATAGCGAAGGGGTTGGAGTTTTCATGATTGTGGGACTACTGAGGGACCATGCTCTGATGGGAGGGTGGGGTGGGGGGGCATGTATTTCCGCAAAACGGAGAGCATGGAAATAAAACGTGTGAAAATGCAATTTAGCAGTTAAAAAACATTTCTCGGAACCATGTTTACATATTATATTCGCAATCTGCTTTAGATCACAGTGGTCTATTCGTAAATAATCATCGATGATGATGGCTTCTTTAATCAATGTCGTAAATGTATCGTACTAAAGATATCCTTCCTAAAGATCAAACACAATATTAAGTCATTGTCAATGATTTATCAATCTAACTCAAACACAAAGCTCTCGTTGATAGACGGTCCCGAAGGAGAATCTTTCACATGGCGGTTTGAAATACGTGCCTGCTGCGGACCTTGTTTTGATGATTGAGAGAAAATGTCCTCTTTCCTCTATGTCTTTTACGTGATACGTCATACGTGGTCATGCTTTGAAACGAAGTGATTGGGCGAGTGGGAAATTATATCTTATGAGCACATTGCAACAGGGCATACCAGGTCTACCAGTGGTCAAACACATTTTTGTTCTGAGAAATTAATTTAAATAATATAAACTTGAGAATATGGATTGGGCTATCTATAAATAATTCAGAATCACTAGAAAATTTCATACTAAAATACACTAAGCATCTTGTGATTCGATTAAGATTTACCTCTGTTAAATAAAAATCTAGTTTCCTAGATTTATTAATTTATATTCTAATAATCAAGGTCAATGGGTGTGTTAAAACGGCTGTTTGGGTGTTTTGCTATGGCGCCATGAAAGTTGTGCATTATTACTAAAAAGTTCACGTATACTGATCGGTGATTGGTTGAAAAGCTCACATTGGTCACTAGGGAGGTTGGTGGTCCTCCATCTTGGAAGTTTAGGTCAGTTGTAAAGCAGGCGCTTTGCCAGAAGGAAGTGTTTTTGTGTGAGCGGGTGTGCCGCCTCACAAGTTTGTCCTACGAGACAATTATATCTCTAAAGTGAGTTGAGTTATACGTTGAGCAAGATTACTAATGAAATAGTAATCTAGGGTACCGGTAATAGGAACCCCGAAGTGAAGAGATATAAAGTAAAAGGCCAAGTTACGAGTGGTCCAAGCATTTCGTTAGGTCGAAGTGAGCTACCAAAGGTTAGGCGAACGAGCTGCGATATTTCCACTGAAAACGCTTTCAGTATAAAAAAACGAAGGGTTAATTTTTAGCAAACGTGAAGTTACCAGCGTGTTATATAATTTGAGCTGTGAGCGACAAAGCACCGTACATTTATCGGACAGTAAAATACGCCTGAAGAGAAGAATTCCAGTGAATCCAAAGTCGAAGCCGACTAGGCCTACCGAAGTGATCTTATCAGTGAAACTGCGTGAATAAGCCAAGTGCCGGGAATAGAATAACCTTGAAAGTAATTCTATTTATTATTAGTCAGTCGGGGCAACATTTACAATTATTTTTGCGTGTGAATTAATTAATCTACGGGAAGGAAACTAGCCAGGCGAATCAGAAGAATGACTGTTTGAGTCGGAGGGCGCTACCGAGTTGAAAGTTGAGAAGATCATATCTTATGAAATAATATTCAGGGATACGGGTCCTAGCGATATATTACGCAGAATTAAGTGAGGAACATTATTCAAGATTATAAATGACTAAAAAGTCCCCGTATTAATATCAGATGAATCGTTTTGGCTTATCGGGCGTCTAATTTTCAACATTCTAAAAATGGCCGATGCTTAGGAATTTGGCGTGATACGATTCAAGGTTCGGGAATGTCTGGCGTGACCTTGTGACTTCTGGAAATGAACTTTGATCTTGATTGTGATTGGTCCAATATTTAAATCAAAGTGAAATCGAATGTATAGATTCTAAAAGAAAGATGGCAATGTTTATTGACTATTTGAATATCTGTCAAGTGCTATCTGACTGTTTGAAGGACATTTCGCGCATTCTTACGATTTATTGAAACGATTTATACTCTCGGGTACCCAGCGCGAGTTACATAATTACTACAATAAAATCCCGGCAATCGACTATTCGGTGAATTGCGAACTTCCAGTCAAGTATTTCTTCTGAACTTCAGCCTCGTGGTAGGACAAGACAAGATAACAAGAGAATACTACGTCACTGGATCTTCACTGCACGTGTTGGTTGGATAAAGCTGGACTGTACTTCCACGGCATGAGAGCGTGAGGCAAATTCCTTGAGCTGACTAGTGATGAGTATTTTACCAAATTATTAAATGCCGCTTTGTTTAGGCCTTATTAACAACCTTCATTAAGGTTTTTCCACTCTGTCCATATGACTTTATAATTTAATTATCATCTATGTATTCTCTAAACAGAATTCAGTACTGAAAAGGTAGGGAACATGTTGTGTATTCTCCAATTGAGAAAAGAAAAGTTACGAGGAGAATACAGCCCAATCTATGATTCAGAGACTGCGTTGATTTCTTCAAACCATGATATCACGAGGATTGACTCTAGATAATAAGTTCCTTTCAGTGGTGTCCACTCCTTGGCGTAGTTGATGTCTCAATTTTGGGGAGTTGGGTGAGTCTTGTGTGTGTGTATTAATAGTAGGAAGTTCCCTGATAGGTTAATCGGATAGTACACACATTAGGTAGAGAAGCATACCTGGTGTAGAGAGGGTATTCGGTTACAATGATTTGAAATGCATATAACGCAGTGTAGTCCATCATCGTGACAATACTAAGGAAAACATAGCCAGTACCAAATACGTGAAAATATTGCAAGGTTTACTCAAACTACGAGCGGAATTTGGGGGTACCTTGACGTGCAACATTCGATAGACCTTGCATGGGCACAGCATTTCACAGCCAGGTAAATAACAAACTAAAAATATTTTTCTAAATCAAAACCATTGTCGTTAAAACTAATTCCTTCTCATGATAGGCCTATTTTTCAGTTTATTTTTTCTTGTAGGTTTAAATCGAAATGTATTGTGCTCATTTTGTTAGCAGTTCTCAGTTACCTGGTCACGAATGTCGTTTAAAATTTCAGCTCAATCTATTTGGTCGTTCGGCCGTATGAGCCCGGACAGACAAACAGACAAACATTTAACATACAGACAATGCTCAAGGACAAGGCCCGATCGAGTAGCGTTATAAAGACTTTGTTTCGCTGCGCTCACTCGTCTAATAAAGCTTTATGCTCGAGAAAATAGGTCAGTCTCATTCTAAAACATATCGTTACAGTGAAATATATAAATAATTTACGAAATTGTATTGCAATCGTAATTTTACTCCGGGTTAGTATTATTTTTGTACACGAGATTTACTACTTCTGTTGACAGCATAATATTATAGATTGCCAGCAAAGTCCAATCCGGTCTAATCCACCAAAAATAAAATAATCGTTAGATTTTAATAAAATCGATTTTCAGACAGAAGAGTTTTTTTTGTAAATATATTTAAAGCCTAATTTGTCATTGCTCGGACCGTGGCTTACTTGTCCCAGTACCTGAGCGAGACCCTTTTTTTAATTACTTCCTCTCCGGCTTGCGAGTGTTCTGAGAATTTACCTCTACTCTTGTCTGTGAAACCGGATGAAATGCACAGATTTCATGCCAACGCAAATTCCTGGACCTCACAATGTGCTAATTATTCATTGTGAACAGAAATAAGTAAAACAACGACGATGGGGGGACCAATTAACAAAAAATTGAAGGGGGTCCCGTTAATGAACAAGTACCCTTGCTTGTTATGTGAAACAAATCCATTCCGAAGAAGATCAATAATATTGATTATAAAAATATTGTCACAATGAGAAAGAAGACACAAACAATGTAAATTACAATGTTGAAGTTGTTGGCCCATTAACCACCAAGTAGGATATTGTCATAATAATTATCCTTATTTCGTAAACAATCTGTCAATATTCATATCTTAATTAATTGTGTATATTATTTACTACAATTCAGAAATTAAAAAAGTCCACCCCAACCGGGATTCGAACCACGGGTCTCCCGCATTTCAGGCAGGCGTCTTAACCACTAGACCATCAGGACGGGTACATTTTAATCTCTGAATTGTAGTTGCATTAGGCCTATACACCTAAATAAAATAAAATCTCCTCATATTTTATTCTGATGATTATCAGGTGATAACTTGACGGCTCTGTTACTCTTGCCAAATTAGTAGATTATTAATTTTTACTATATCGCTACCTCCTTTATATCCTTCCTTATAATATACTTCTTTATCTTCTTTCTTTCTTTATTTATTCATTCACTCAAATACAGCATTGCTATCATTTTACATTGAGGTACTAAGATAATAAATTTTAAAATCATATTATAAAAACATAAAACGTAATAAAAACGTGTGTGTGTGAATAGTAGGAGGACCCTTAATAGATATATAATTTCAGCACACATAGTAGGTAGGAACGGTAAAGGGCACATACGGTTACAATGACGAACCAATGTGGAGCTTTTAAAGGGACCGTAGCTCGTACGGTTACAGTATAAAACGTGAAAAAATGGGAAATCCGAAACATCGATTTCAATTCAGGAAATTCCCACCAAACCGTTCACATTGTTTTAAACATTGATATCCAGTATGCAAAGTTACATTTAAAAAAATCTGTTCACTTAAAATAAATTCCCAAAGTTGACCAATTTTGAGTAAACTACGAAAATTTTACGATTTTTTTATTCAAAATCAAGGAACTAATTTTCGGAATACGCGTAATGTATGTCATAGATTGATTCTTTATCAACGTAAGAGAGAAATATGATAACGATGTTATCAACCGTTAGCTGAAAGCTGAGCTCTTAAACTCGTATCCGCGCCAGCCTCAGGGATGATTTTTGATAAAGTAAGTTATAATAAAACTTGCAGGGGCCGTGAAACGTGGGGGCAGCTAGGATTTTATAGAATGTGATTTTTGACTGTCTTCCCAGACTGTCAATATAGTTATCTAAAGCAGTTTGCGTATCCAGGAATTGATATTCTCCGGAGGAATGTAGAGAAGGGGGAGAGGTCAGTCTTGCAAATCCGTTACCCTTTTTGGATAAAGCTCGAGGAAGAGTGCCCCTTATCGCCGAAGGCGACATTTTTAGTTTCATTACACATTCACACACATACGCAAATTATACATAGATGTAAGAAGTGATATAATTAATGATATTTGGATGAGCGAAGCGAAGACTTACGTTACCACAAGAAAAATAGCTCGGGTGTTTAGTTTTTTTGTTAATTTTTTTGTCTGTTTGTTCGCTCTCTACCGGGCAAACGGCATATCCGATCTTGATGAAAATTGAAGGATACCTTCGAAATCTCTGAACTTAGACTTGCCACGTTTTTTGGTACAATCGATAAAATATTTCTTATGATTATTGTACTTTTACGATTTTTTTAATTTTTAATGAGATATTTTCGTGATATTTATCAAACGGCTAGGCTACTCCGATCTTGATGAAACTTTATGGGGACGTTTAAAATAACTGAAAGTATATAATATATATATATAACAATGTACAAAACAATATATATATATATATAACAATGTACAAAACAGACCAAAAATTAGACAGTTTTAAATTGGTGGCCGCATAGCTCAGTTGGTAAGAGCATAGCCCGGTAAGCTAAGGTCCCGGGTTCAAACCCCGGTGTAGTCACTTTTTAATTTCTATCTAAAGTACTAACATAACAGCGTCATAGTCGCCTACTATAAAGGCAAGGTAAAACATCATATTTCCCAACTCTAGGGTTACAGAGATGGTTTGTATTTCTCCAAGTCAATTTCGTATGTAGTCTAATAGGCAGTGCAATCTGCTCTACACCAATGACGTACATAAGCTTTGCGTAGCAAAGCGCTAGACGCTCAGTCTCCTATCCTTCCAACCGAGCGCTAGCGTAACAATTTGAAGCCTCTCTAGTAGGGAAAAATCACTTCACTGCAACATAGATACTTCATCTAGCTGAATGAACTAAGATGCAGTGGATTATTTGAACGTCGCGGGGATAAACAAATACGTAAACAAATGGTGGACATTTTAAATTTTGCTTCTATGTGTGAAACGAGAAAAATTGTCATTACTTTCATAAAACAAACCAGAAACCGTCCCGGGCCTAGGCCCAGATAAAGAAAATTATTTATAATACAACAGTGTAAGCCTTTAGTTCCATTAGGCTATAGAACTACATTCAATTAATGCTAACATTACACGTTTGACAAGCCCTAGGCCTCTCCTAGGCAACCCTAGACCTGCACGACCTTGTTCAGACACATATTCCGCACAATAACTAGTTTTGATTACTAAAAGCCTAATGCAGATAGACAATAGTATGATAGTCCACCAACTTGAATTGCTTTGTTCGGAAATCGGAGTAACTGAGAGATTTGAGGAAGAAAGACTGTTTTTCTTCAATAATAACGAGAAATCGCCATCTTGCGGTTTTGATTTTACACCGCTTGTTAACACAAAGGCTGTTAAATTTAAGGGTACGATACATTTAGACGGCGGTGGGTTTTTCCCTACTAGAGACAGGTTCAAATTGTTATGCTCCCCACGGCTATACTGTGTGTCTAGCGCTTAGCTTATATTATGTCATTGCTCTACACACGTTATTAACAATGTACAAAACAGACCAAAAATTAGATAGTTTTAAATTGGAGGCCGCATAGCTCAGTTGGTAAGAGCATAGCCCGGTAAGCTAAGGTCCCGGGTTCAAACCCCGGTGTAGTCACTTTTTTAATTTCTATCTAAAGTACTAACATATATATATATACAGTAAGATCTCTCTTATCCGATCTCCTCTTATCCGATGTTCCGTGTTAACCGAGCCGCCAAAAAAAAAAAAAAAAAAAAAAATTAAAGTTTTAAATACGTAAATAAAACATAAAAATAATCACAGACGCCGCGCCGCACTTTTTTAAATGTACTCGCATACATTTGTAGGCATGCCTTACGAGTGAGTGCAAAGAAGATAGATCGGCGATATATCTCGACTTTCGAGCAGTGTGCATCAGTCTACTGAGCATATAGAGTTCAGTGGTCAGTGTGCGTCGGGCGCATCGCCGGTAAGCGTCAGTGTCACCCACTGAGCATATAGAGTTCAGTGTGCGTCGCGCGCGTGCGCGTGCGCATACGATCCAGCCATCTCACACACAGCTGTTCAAAGATGGTCGTTGTGGAACTAGATGCAATCATGTTTCAACCGATTCACGAAATTCGTAATCACGACGCATTGAATTGTTATTCCTGGGCTTATCTTATTTCTTTCCCAGACTTATCTTGCGTCGTGAGCTTCAGCGCGGGCATAGTAGTGAGAGGTTTTCCCACATGAGAAAGAGAGCTAGGCCTAGGCCTATGTTTGCATTGTAGGCCTAGGCCTACTGCGTCGAGTTTAGGCCTAGGCCTAGGCCTAGACATACGTTTTTATTACGACATGTAGGCCTAATTGTGTACGTGTGTTCGTGAGCTTGAATTACAAGCTATTAAATCATTTAGTATACCCTGTATGAAGTGTATCGTGTGTATTTTATGTTCCTTTATCCATTACATGTGTCATATATCATTTTACCACATCAGGCTATGCTACGAGAGCAAATAAACAATTGATCCGCGCCATCCGAGTTTTTCGCAAATCCGAGGTGCCCCCGGTCTCATCCAACTCGGATAAGAGAGATCTTACTGTATATATATATAACACATTACCGTATGTTATGATTTAAGAGACATTTGAAGAAATATTTCTCATTGTAATTGTACTTTTAGGATTTTTCCCGGTTTTTAATACAATATTTTCGTGATATTTGGGCCGATTCTGACCAAATGGGTGGGGCTACAACATTCATATTTTACATTGATATAAAGATCATGGTGATTAGTGCCTTTTGAAAAAAAAGTTGAAAAAGTTGTTCGAAATTCATAGAAATGAAGGTTTTAATAAAAATCTTTCACATGCGTATAATTAACAAGTAATATTAAGAAACTATATAAAAAGTAATGAGATCCTACTTAAAAACGTAATCATTGGGCAGAATAATAAAAAAAGCTCATCCATCAACGCGACTGAAAAAAGCGTTTGCGAAGCGGCCTAGTGATAGGCTATTCATGATAGGTACTTTAAATTACAGTTACATTTGAGTTGATTTGACAAGTCTAGAATATTATAATTGGATGAGCGTAGCGAGCGAAGCGAAGATTCCATTTCACTACACTGGAGAAAAAAATCCGGAATGTTTTTTTTTTTTTTTTTTTTTTTTTTTTTTCTTTCTGTATTTTTGTCTGTCTGTTAACACGATTCCGGCTAAACCGATACTCCGATTGGGATGAAATTTTATGGAGGCCTTCGAAATCTCTGAACTAAGAACTGCCACGTTTTGAGCGCAATCGAAAAATTATTTCTCATGAAAATCGCAATTTTACGATTTTTTTTTATTTTTAAAAAATTTCTTCGACTTATAACACCTACATGCTTTATCCGATTGTAATGATTTTTCCACAGAATCTTAATTTTATGAATTGATATATTCGTGTGAAATTTAGCGTAATCAAATAATTATTTCTCACGAAAATCGCAATTTAACGATTTTTTTAATTTCTTCTGCTTATAACCCTACATGCTTTATCCGATTATAATGGTTTTTTCACAGAACCTTAATTTTAAGAATTAATATATTCGTGTAAAATTTGTGCGCAATCGAATAATTATTTCTTATGAAAATTTCAATATTACGATTTTTTCCTTTTTTAAAATTACGATTAATTAAAAAAAAATAGTTAATTTTTTATTTAATTTGATTTAATTTAAAAAAAATTTCAACAAAGTTCTGATTTTTTTACAGAACAACAGAAAATCCGCAAAACACATGGCAGCTCAATTCACCAATTACGCTCATCCAACAACGCGGCGGGACTTAAGCGTTTTCCTAGTCATTATAATGTTATTGTTATAACCTTACACATTTTTTTATGGTATATTGTTGTTACTTTATTATTTCGTTATTTTCTCTATGCACGACTTATTGGATGAGCGTAGCGAGCGTAGCGAGCGAAGCGAAGATTCCATTTCACTACACTGGAGAAAAAAATCCGGAATGTTTTTTTTTTTTTTTTTTTTTTTTCTTTCTTTCTTTCTTTCTTTCTGTATTTTTGTCTGTCTGTTAACACGATTCCGGCTAAACCGATACTCCGATTGCGATGAAATTTTATGGAGGCCTTCGAAATCTCTGAAGTAAGAACTGCCACGTTTTTGAGCGCAATCGAAAAATTATTTCTCATGAAAATCGCAATTTTACGATTTTTTTCGATTTTTAAAAAATTTCTTCGACTTATAACTCCTACGTGCTTTATCCGATTGTAATGATTTTTTCACAGAACCTTAATTTTAAGAATTAATATATTCGTGTAAAATTTGTGCGCAATCGAATAATTATTTCTTATGAAAATTTAAATATTACGATTTTTTCCTTTTTTAAAATTATGATTAATTAAAAAAAATAAGTTAATTTTTTATTTAATTTGATTTAATTTAAAAAAAATTTCAACAAAGTTCTGATTTTTTCACAGAACAACAGAAAATCCGCAAAACACATGGCAGCTCAATTCACCAATTACGCTCATCCAACAACGCGGCGGGACTTAAGCGTTTTCCTAGTTAAAATAAAACCTACACATTTCAAGCATATTTTTCAATTCATCATTTCTTGTTGGATGAGCGTAGCGAGCGAAGCGAAGATTCCATTTCACTACACTGGAGAAAAAAATCCGGAATGTTTTTTTTTTCTTTTTTTCTTTTTGTATTTTTGTCTCTCTGTTAACACGATTCCGGCTAAACCGATACTCCGATTGCGATAGAATTTTATGGAGGCCTTCGAAATCTTTGAACTTAGAACTGCCACGTTTTTGAGAGCAATCCGAAAATTATTTCTCATGAAAATCGCAATTGATACAATTGTGTGAAATTTGAGCGTAATCGGAAAAATATTTTTCATGAAAATCGCAATTTTACGATTTTTTCGAATTTTTATATTTCTTCGGCTTATAACACCTACATGCTTTATCCGATTGTAATGATTTTTTCACAGAACCTTAATTTCATGAATTTATATGTTTGTGTGAAATTTGAGCGCAAATCAAAAAATTATTTTATGTGATAATCGCAATTTTTTTTTCGATTTTTTAATTTCTTCGACTTATAACACCTACATGTTTAATCCGACTGTAATAATTTTTCACAGAACCTTATTTTTATGAATTAATATATTCGTGTGCAATTTGACCGTAATCGAAAAATTATTTCTCATGAAAATCTCAATTTTACGCTTTTTACGTGTTCAAAAAAATACGTTCGTCCAACAACGCGCCTGAAAAAGCGTTAGCCGAAGCTTCCTAGTTTATATATATATATATATATATGTTTAAACTTGGCTTTATAGTAGGCGACTATGACGCTGTTATGTTAGTACTTTAGACAGAAATTAAAAAAGTGACTACACCGGGGTTTGAACCCGGGACCTTAGCTTACCGGGCTATGCTCTTACCGAGCTATGCGGCCACCAATTTAAAACTGTCTAATTTTTGGTCTGTTTTGTACATTGTTAATAACGTGTGTAGAGCAGATTGCACTGCCTATTAGACTACACATGAAAATAACTTGGAGAAATACAAACCATCTCTGTAACCCTAGAGTTGGGAAATATGATGTTTAAACTTGGCTTTATAGTAGGCGACTATGACGCTGTTATGTTAGTACTTTAGACAGAAATTAAAAAAGTGACTACACCGGGGTTTGAACCCGGGACCTTAGCTTTCATCGCAATTGGAGTATCGGTTTAGCCGAAATCGTGTTAACAAACAGCCAAAAATACAAAAAAAAAAAAAAAACATTCCGGATTTTTTTCTCCAGTGTAGTAAAATGGAATCTTTGCTACGCTTATCCAATTAGACTTTGAGTAACATAATTTTCCCGTAAGGTTAGGCCTATATCATATTATCATTATCAAACTTCAACCGACGCTTCAACTTTTAGAGACACTTTAAAAATACGCTATACAACATTTTATTTTAAAATATAAATCAAACAATATATGATATAATCTTCATTTATATTTTACACTCGAAAACAATTTTTTTTGTATGGTTTGTAATATTAATCGCGAAACCTACAAACAAAATGCTTGAATTGAAGTATTAGTTAGTTAGTTAATGTTGTTTTAGGGCACTCAACAGTAGAGTTATCAGTGCCCATTTCAAGTGTATTGGAATCTTCCAAATTTTCTTTTTCCATAATTGTGGATTACCACCATGTTTTCTTCCCTCCAAAGGGAGGAACTTAAGGGAAGGCGCGGGGGGTTAATGGGAAGGAGTGAGGATATTGGATAGGATGGGTTAAACTGGGTGGGAACGGAGGATTGCTCGTTGCAGAGAGGGCCGGCAAGTATGGAGAAGAAAAAAGTGAAAGAAGAAAATAAATATGAGTAAGGCTGTGTGAATGAAGAAAGGTGTGATAAAAAGTTGCGCAAGAGCTCTCTCTGCAACACGCACCCCAACCGGCCAGAGCTCGCCCTTAGTTTTGGGGAATACATTACTCCTCTACTTACAGGCCAAACCACGGGAAGCAATAATATTATGTTAAAATATTTCCGCGCGTTCTAATTTAAATTCACATCCGGTCCTCCACTAGGGGCCTACTAGCAGTTCATGAATGTCTAGCCAGTTTGTGCTGCGGACTACGAAGTTTCTCCGATTGCTGCTAGGTAGCTGTAGCTAGTCACTCAACGGTCAAAGGGTGCAAAATCTGGTACGATATGCTACTATAGGCCCTACATGGTAAAATACATTTTTTAATTAAATTTTGAACTTTTATCAACAATATTTATTAATTTTGTAATCTTAGGATCAAAGTTAGTTTGATTTTTGAATTTAAATTTTTTTGAAAGATGCCAATTTTTCACCCCCATCTACCCCCTTAACCGGATGGATTTTGTCATGGCACCTCGAGGAAATTTTCTTAGAATATTGTTCTGAGTATACAATCCAAAATTTACGCCTCTACCACAAAACCCCTAATTGTTAGGCTAATCTGCCTAGCTAAAGCAAAGGCATTTACAATGCTGCTTTTAAAAACTGTTTCCCTTCACTCTTTTAGACAAGCCTCAGCCAATAGCTTTATTAACTAAGCATTTTTAAAGAACATGCAAGATAGGTCTACCAGTAAGGCAGGGGCATAATATAAAAATTACTTGAGTTCTTACCTAAAACTAGGTTGTTGGGCCTTTTCTTGTTATGTGATCCAAATACAAAAAGAGAAGATTGATGCTTCCTTGAGAAACCTTCAACTGGTGTGATGTCCTCAAATGGCAAAATGTCATTTTTACGGCTGAGCATTTTTGCTTGAGGTTTTTTCAAATCAAACTGAAAATAAAACATATCTAAGTAAGAACTCAATCTTAAGACTGTGCGGGCACAAAAATATGTTTTCCAAAATTACATTTTAACAATAGTTTTTGGAGTAATAACATAATAAATAATCTTTTGGGAAGACCAAAACTATTTTTGAACATTTTTTCGTCCATGCATACTCACAACATTGTGGCTTTTTGTAAGCATTTTTATGGATCGTTTTATCAAAAAGAATACCAATTGGATGGCTTGTATTTTGACCAGAGCTTGCACTTACCCATGACTAGGACATGTGATGTTTTAAAATGTGTACCGGAATCTTTAATCTTGATTATTATTGTTTTTGTTTTTTTGTGTTTTCCAATGTACACTGACGGTATTTTGTAGGTAGGCTACCACAAAATAGAAAAAATTGTACAATTCAATATATATATATGTATGTTTTTACGTAGATTTTCTCGGATATAATGTGACATAATGAAATTCTTTCGAGTTTCCGAGTTAAATAAGTTTTAATACCAACGTTTCGAACAGTTCTCCCTGCTCATTCTCAAGGTAACGACATACAAATTAAAAAACATTGAGTAAACAAACAAGACAATAACAAATAATATAAAAGACAAAACAAGTCACTGCAACTGCTCAGCATTACATTTAAGATCTTTGCGATGACCTTAACAGGCGTTTGGTAGGTGGAGCTTCAGGTGGCTTCTTTCTTCTCCTATCCACTCTAGCTGGAGGAACTACATTTTCCGTGGCAACTGGGGGTATTATCGGCACCACATGGCTATCACGTAGCGCCAGTTTCCAGGTGGGTGCTAGTCTTTTCGCATCATCTCGTATGTTTAAGTTATGCGGTCTTTTCTCCATTTCGACGGCTTCTCTAACAATACGAGATACTTCATGGTCCACTCTGGCAACAGTCTTTGCGTTCGCGAAATCTATCCAGTGCTCCTTCTCAAAATAGTGCTGGAAAAGAGCAGATGTAGTTTGCCTGTTTTTTATTGCAGTTCTATGCTCGTCAAGACGTGCTGAGATTTTACGGTTCGTCCTTCCGATATATGTTTTCTCACAACACCCGCAAGGAATTTCGTATATTCCATGAGCTTCATGAGGAATCACATCTTTCACATTTCTAAGCATTGATGAGATCTTAAGTTCAGCTTTAAAGATGGTTCCAATGTTGTTTTTCTTTAGGAGTCTGCTTATTTTATCTGTGGTGCCTTGTACATACGGTAAATATGCCATGCTTCGGTATTTCTCTACTTCTGGAGGATTTAAGTTTATATTTAACTCGGAAACTCGAAAGAATTTCATTATGTCATATATATATATATATATATATATGTTTTAAACTTGGCTTTATAGTAGGCGACTATAACGCTGTTATGTTAGTGCTTTAGACAGAAATTAAAAAAGTGACTACACCGGGGTTTGAACCTGGGACCTTAGCTTACCGGGCTATGCTCTTACCAACTGAGCTATGCGGCCACCAGTTTAAAACTGTCTAATTTTTGGTCTGTTTTGTACATTGTTAACAACGTGTGTAGAGAAGATTGCACTGCCTATTAGACTACACACGTTGTTAACAATGTACAAAACAGACCAAAAATTAGACAGTTTTAAATTGGTGGCCGCATAGCTCAGTTGGTAAGAGCATAGCCCGGTAAGCTAAGGTCCCGGGTTCAAACCCCGGTGTAGTCACTTTTTTAATTTCTGTCTAAAGCACTAACATATATATATATATTAAAGATCATATGTAAAGAAATCACATCCTCGTCACGGGTAAGTGTAAACATAATAAATAATCTTTTGGGAAGACCAAAACTATTTTTGAACATTTTTTCGGCCATGACCAGCCATCCACTTGCATACTTTTTTATATAACGACCCACAAAAATGCTTTAAAAAAGCTGAGATGTTGGCCAGGCCTATGCATGGAAGAAAAAAACATTCAAAAATAGTTTGTCTTCTCAAAAGATTATTTATGATGTACTCAGGCCTACTCCTTAACTAATGTTTCATAGATACTTTGAAAAACATATTTCCGTGCCCGCACAGCCTTAACAATAATACCATCTACCGATCTAGAGCTAGCACATGGTTTAAGCACAGGACTTTAGTTTGTGACTCGGCGATTCGATTCCAGCCACCACACCTGTGCACATAGACCAAAATAATGATAGTACTTACAAATATTTAGGCCTAATAGTGTGTGTAGTGTAGGCCTAGTTATTTGCGCCTCTTATAGCCCTGAGTATTTACTACAAGTAAAGTACCGGTAACCTATTTCTTGGTCTCTCAGAACATATTATATTCAATTGTAAAATGAATTAAAATTGTGAAGAACGTTTCAACATTGTTACCAAACGTCTTAAGAGTCGGATGAATGGCTGGGCGCTGTCAAATTTTGCGGTGAAAGTCGGAACTACTAGCGCACGACACGCCTGTGAGATATGCAACTTGTTTTACTCTTGTACAAAAAGGTCTGCTCACCGACAGGGGTTGTTTGACGGTTGGTCAGGGGGCGGGGGTTATATTTATTACCTCGCAGGCAGGGCTGAGAAACCTTTCAAGGCCAGATGCGCCGACAGGTCTCAATCATGGGACGGAGGGTAGTCATAAAATTAATAGCATTGCTATTCAACGAGAACTCCAATACGGCGTAGCATCCCATGACAGTAATGTTTGGTCGGGTCGCGTGAATGTCTTCATTCTACCAACTTTCATCCCAACATATTAGTATGTAAAAATAAAATAAAAATTTTCAAATAACTCATTTAATTGGTAAGCCTACACAAAACCTTCGTGTGATCACATTTTGTAATAAATATTGCATACCATGGAACATAATTGAATACAAAAAACGTATCATAAAAGTGGAAAATTACAATAAATAATTGGTTAGATTGAAAACACCTCTGCAATTTACGTGTCTTTAGGGTGAGCCTCGTTCTCTGGAGGGATATGGCAGCATTCTAAGTGAGGGAAATAGGGGTTTCTACTACCTGTCAACGTCCATTCACATATCTGTTGTGATCAAAATATTTTTTTCCACAAGAATTTTTTCTAGTCGAAAATTTTCAATAGCATGGCTCAAATATGAAGCTCGAGTTATGGAATGTGTTTTGTTTTGCCGAGTACCTACGATCAAAATTGGCCGAGATATGGATTATTTATTTTACGATCAACAATTGAGGTTTGCACCCACAAGTGCCAAGTAACTACGGCTTACAATACAATACAAAGATAATATACAAATTACAAATCATGTAACACACGTACAAGTAGCCCCATTATAAAATAAACAAATATTAGTACCATACAAATTGTTGCTACACTGAATGTTGTTGACAAATCGTGCTATATTGTTCACGGCAAAAATTTATATTGTTTTCGTAACAACTAGGAAACTAAAATGCATTCAAGTTGTTTAATTTTGGTGTCGTGATGAGGATTCCACACAACTCTCCGTAGTCAACTTGGGGTCGAATCAAGAATACATATACCCCATGATGACTACGCGAGTGAATTGTGTGTCGTATAGTAAAGAGGGTGGTAAACTGAAGAAGGAAAGAAGTTGACATTGGGCGTTATAAACCGGCGTGAGAATGAAGTTGTCCGTTTGTTTTCAATTAGTTATCTTTATTGCAATGACACGGGGCTCTTTATCAATTTGTTGAATGGGTGTGTTCTATAAAAGATGCATGAGTATGTACCTTATACATCAACGTTTAGGATAGCAGAACTGTACCATTCTTGGAATCTTAGCACATAAAATGGTAACTAATCACACTATCATAAAATGTTACCGGATACAGGACAATAATTTACGTATAATTTACGCGAAACAGTAATAATATCGTTACACATTTCGGTAAAACAAAGCACATAAAATATTACCGGGTACAAATAAGCAGGTAATTTACGAGAAACAGCAAAAATGTCGTTGCTGGTTCACTAAATTCCGTCTCCCGAATCCTGTTAAAAGTAAAGAAAAATAATTTAGATTTGTAGGATTATTTTCATAATTTTAAAGTTATTCGAAATGTTCTTAGATTTGAGTTTGATTTTTTATGCTAATGATTGTAGAACTTTTGAACCAATTACTTGTCCACGCAAATATAAAGTTTTAGTTGCATTACCATATTGACAAGTGTAGGTTTTATTTTTAGTATTAGCTATAGCGGTACAAATATTAAATATTTGCTGTTATAAAAAAATATTTTGCTGAATAAATTATTTTCATCACAATAGATTTGAAATGGTCGATGGAAGGTAGAAAAAACCCATGTTCACTCCCAAGCTTGCCTGCCTCGTTCCCGTCTAGCGATTTGAAAAAAAAAAGGTGGAAAGGGAAAAATGCACACAGAGGCTGTTATAAAGATAAAATTCATTAAACTCTGTGAGTGCTTTGTAATTATTATGCCAATGAGGAAACACCGATAAAATACACAAAGTTATATTTAAAGAATTGGTGCTACTATAGTGGAGCGACGGAATGAAAGAATGATTGAATGAAAGTCCAAGGTTCGATCTCCACCCGTGGCGCGGTGTCAAACCAGCATCACGTGACAATAAACTAATAACAATTAACATTTGCTTCCCTTTTAGATAATCGCCAACACTGGCGAGATTTGCGAGTGTTCTTCTTTCGTCTCCTAGACGAATGCATCATCTTTTTCTTTCCATAACGATAATGTATGTTCTCCATCGTGTACAACACATAAACTATCACTCCATGTAAAGTAATTCCGAGCATAATAATTAAATGCGCCGTATGACTATTATTAGGGAAATAAATATACTCTACACGTTAACATTTTAAACACCAACTAAGAATCACACAAACATTCCCGTCACTAACTAAAACCTACAACTGCTACAACAAAAAATTGAAAACAACTTGGCATCAGTAGCTATGCTGAGGATGGTTTGTTTTGCTCAAAGAAAATATTGACAATAAAGGTTCATCACCCTGTCCAACCCACACCACCCTGCTTTCACCCGACCTCCTTCCACCCGCCACCATAAAACCAACCCAACCCTGGCAACCCTCGCCGGTCCTGCCTGTCATAAACATTGCCCTCGAAAATTTGAAAATACTGCTTCGATGCTAGCGTTACCTATCGGCTGAACGCTGAAGTTCTTAGTGCTAAATTTTGCAATATGCGTAATGATGTAAAAACCATACGAGTACTTCTAGAACCATCAGATTTTTACAGAGTACGTAGGCCCTATTCAATTGTTATCTAGGTAAGAACGTTTTGATTTTTTTTTCCTGGTGAAATTCTACATGTTATCCGTTATTCTGTTCGATGCCAATTGACATTTTTTTCCTCGGTTTAGAAAAATTATTATTCATAATTTGGTTAAACACTAATCAAGATGACATTGTTTTCTGTGTACCTGATTTTTTGCAACAAAAACGAGCTATTACTTTTGGAGTTACATAGTTACGACTGACCCTCTCCGAGCGCATCAGACAGAGCTCTATGCATGCGGCTCTTAACTGACTCATCCTTACTTTACCCTAGGCTTAAATGAGAAATAAACTAGGGCATATTCTGGCATGCCCTAGTTTTTTTTAATTGTTACAGTATTCTTTGTTTTTCACATTTAAGGGGAATCTATTGTGACCGTAGGCCTACTGGTCTTCCCGACCATTTTTTCAAACTTTCATAACAAGTCTTAGATCTATGCAATTATAATTGTTCATTAATTGATTGTAATTAGGCCTATAAGTAATATACTACGAGTATTAAGACTCTTAATTTAAGAGTGATCAATAGTGTGCAGTAGGCCATCAGCCTTATGGAAGATTAAAGTGGACTTCAGGGAAAGATTGGTCCGCAGGTACCAGGAATTTCCTCCTCTCTTTACCACCACCACCTTCCTGGTATGAGCAGAGTGGACAAGATGTAGATCGTATCTATCTAATAGTAGCTCGACCCTTCTATTGATGGGTCTCGAAACAATCCAATAAAATTATTTTCGCTTGAATAGAGTTAAATCCATTTTCCTTTCATTACGTTAGCTGTTGTAATTTACCTTTTAAATGCTCTTTAATGTTAATGATTTTAACTTGAATCCTTCACTGAAGTAAAATCAACACGAAAATGTTTTTAAACGCAAAAAATTGATTGAGAACTAACAATTTTAACAAAATAATTCTTAGCACTTCTGATGCAATAATAATAATAATAATAATAATAATAATAATAATAATATATTTATTGGTCCTTAATTGATCATTACAATGATATTGGACAGGTCAACAATATAACACACAAAGAGTAAGCACTACAATACAATACAATAAAAAACAAGTCAACAAAGATTTAAGATGTGATGTGTTAATGATGTAAATGGCATTATAGTAATTATAATGCAACAACTATAAATACCTAATATGAAAATTAGAATACTGGTACATAAATATTTAAAATACACTTCTTGATTGACAAGCAGTGGACAAACCCGGGTTCAATAACCGGCGAGCACAATATTGTTTATTTATGGAAATAACACTTTTAAATAATGAGGTACCGGTATCATAATTTATTAAATTTTGTGTTATTGGAATGATTATGGCTAGACCAAGATCTAGTGAGTCACAGCCAGCAAGCATTTTTCTGTGATTAACATCATTATCCAATCAGCAATTAGTCGGGTTGATATTTACGAACAACACGCTACTCAAATAATTTGTTGTACCTCTCATCCAACAGAACATCATTATGACCTAACGGTTGATGTGCCCTTAATCCAAAGCAAAAGAAATGTGTTGTATTTTATTGTTAAATTTTTAGTTCTCAATCAATTTTTTTCATTCAAAAACATTTTCGTATTGATTTTATTTCAGTGAAACGTATAATTTAAACACACATAACAAAAACTTGTAGAAATACAGCCAAACCTTACACACTCAAAAGGAATGAGATCTAAAAAAAGGGCCAAGCTCATCTACCCTTCCACATAAACGTACAGTGTCCCATAACAGCATCCTCGAAAAGCTTTTCAAAATAGAATTTGCGATTATTAATTTAACGTAATAGTTTATCAAAGTTCTTTTTTTGTAATTAATTTAAACGTAAACATGCAAATTCTATTTTGCCAAGCTTTTCGAGGATGCTGTTATGGGACACTGTACGTTTATGTGGAAGGGTAGATGAGCTTGGCCCTTTTTTTAGATCTCATTCCTTTTGAGTGTGTAAGGTTTGGCTGTATTTCTACAAGTTTTTGTTATGTGTGTGATCTCATTACTTTTTCAAGTTCCATTACAAAATTATTTGCTAAAATATAATATTTTTATCAAAGTTGATTTAAATTCTATGGTATTAGCAGTAACAATATAGGATGTAAAATATCTAGACCCGGATTCATGTACATCCTGGGTATAGGTGGTATAACTATGGTATAACGACGGTATAAGGACTGGACCCCAATTCTTGAGTTCGTGGGAGATGAGTTGAAAACGCAATTTGAAAACGAAGTCGTTTTCGTTTTCGAAGGAATTGGTATTCTTGAACGGTATCGTGGAAAACGTCATGGGTTGTGAGTTGAAAGCATTGATATTAAACCCCTATAGTAGGCTAGATTAGCAGTCTCCTATACCTCCGCACAGGCGCGAGCGTAGCAAATTGAAGACTCAACCGGCCCATTTCAAGATGGCAATTTGGTGTTTTAATTTATGCTTTTTTAATGCAATAAAGTATTTTACTGGATTGTTTGATATGGTTTTAGCTTGTGCAGCATGGTATTAAACAAAAGAAACAATACAAAGTGATTGCATAAGGGAATTTAGTAATCATTTGGTGTTAAAGGCTAGTATGCTTACCTGTCAACCTGGCGGCAATCTTGAGAACTATTTGGCCACAATCGCTCCCATTTGATTAACATGTAAACTGTCATTTTAAGATGGCTTCTAATTGTACCGGAAGTGGACCACCGACTGCTGGTCTAGCCAATTATATAGGATGTCTATGGTTGAAAGAGTATCACGAAATCCAAACACTTTAAAAAGATTTGCGTATAGCAAAGAGCTCGAAAAAGTTCTATATTTATTCTAGATGGCAGTGCCTTCATAAACGCGGGCCAATCGAAAGACAAGTTGTATGAAATGATTTGATTGTTGCAATTATGTAAACAAACAGTTGAGCAAGTTCATATCAAAACAATGTTGTGCTGGCATAGGGTTGGCTAGGCTTGTCAAACATGTAATGTAAGTATGAATTTTACTAGTCCTATAGCCAAATGGAACTTTAGACCTACACTGTTGTATTATAAATAATTTTCTACATCTGGGCCTAGGCCAGGGACGGTTTCTGATTTGTTTTATGAGAGTATAATGACACCTTTTCTCGTTCCACACAAAGAAGAAACGTTTAAATGTCCGCCATTTGTTTACGTATCGCACTTTCCCGCCTAACTCTGCTTATACCGTCAACAAGTGTCAAGTAACTATGGTTACTTGTTGATTATATGCCAAGTGTTTAAGGCTTATTTTAAAACCTTTATTTGGAAGCCTTCCAACAAACTTTTTCAACTTTTTTTTTTCAAAAGAGACTATCATTCTATAACCTTAATGTCCATGTAAAATATGAACATTGTAGCCCCACCCGTCTGGTCAGAATCGCGGGCCGACGTAGCTAGCAGTAGCTAGCAGTAGCTAACATCCTTAAAGTGATTTTGAGCATGTTTGAAGACATTTTTTCACCAAGAAGGAATGGTCGTACCCCAATAAAATTTGGCATGTGTTGTCAGGTACCTAAATCCCCTCGATTGTGATAGTTTTCAAGTTCACATCACGTTACATGACGGCTGGGTAACACCTCGAAATCACCCCAACTCTGCTTGGTGTATAAGGTGCTTGAGTGTGTAGCGCACCGCGGCTTGGCTGCGGCGCCCTAACGGGCACCTAGAAACCATTAACATTATGAGCATTTAAAAGGTAAATTACAACAGATTACGTAATGAAAGGAAAATGAATTTATCTCTATTCAAGCTAAAATAATTTAATTGGAGAGTTTAGGGACCATCAATAGAAGGGTCGAGGATAAATAAGATCTAAATCTTGTGCACTCTGCCCATCCGAGGAAGGTGGTGGTGGTAAAAAGGGGAGGAAATTCTTTATGCCTGCAGACTAATCTTTCCCTGAAGTCCACTTTACACTAGTTTTTTTCCCCATAACTTTGCCATCTCTATGTATTTCATTCCTGATGTACAGCTCACTATTATGTGGTACATACTTAGTATCTACACTAGTAAATGTATTTTCAAGTGTAATTCATTCAGGTATGCTAACTCTTGTCACATCAGAAACCACCCTGTAATGAGTACCAGTAATTAAGAGTTTTGTGATGTTATTTTGGATTGTATAATGGTAATTTCTAGGCATTATTTGTAAGGAAATGTTTGGGCAGCCAGACAGGGCTGAGTAATCTTTTGCAAGAATCTGTTGCACTAGCACAACTTTTGCACCTGATTGATCAATTTGTTAGACAAGGAAGGACTTAAGTCTGGCACGAGCGAGGTGTCTACGTGTGGCTTTCGAAGGGATCACCACCCCTTTATTCACTAGACCTCCCACGAGGGAAATCTCTTTGTTTCAAGTGTGGTAGCGTGGGTGTTCGAGGACATATCTTTGGACGCGAAAAGCCTAGTACCGAGGTTATAAATATAGGCCAAGGTTGGACGCGTGTTCAGTTGGCGTGGTGGCGAGGTGCTCTCTAGTAGCTCTGACGAGAGTGGTATGGCCGGTGTGTGTTGCGGAAAAGCGGGAGTTGGCAGGGACGAGGAGTTACAAGTGGAAGGTTGACTGGAGCAGCTCTACGGCTATTAGGGCACCGGTTTGCGCAGGAAAGCCGTCTGGGTACTTAATTGGTACAACAGAAGCCTATTTAAGCCTACGGTCAGAAGAGTATGTCTGTGAAGATTCGCGAGTGTTTTTTAACCGCAACCGTGATATAACCCGCTAGGGATAGGTTGTTTAAATGTTTAAACGCACATGTAGAGTTTAAACGTTTTGAGATTTATATAAACATGATAGTAAAGAAAAATACATGGACCTAATTTTTTTTTAAATTAATGAAATGTTATTTTGTTATCACTTTTGGAGCCAACACCTACACAGGCTAACAAATTAGGCCCATAATTTCTTTCTTAATTTCCACTCAATTTTAGTGGAGGTGCCGGGTCTCAGGCTGTATTAAGGCATCTTGTCTGTTACACATGGTGGAAGTGCCGGGTCATTAAATTTGAGTGTGAGAATAAAACCGTTGTTAATTATTCGTCGGCCGGTCATAAGTACAAAATTACGTTTTTTTTTGTAAAACCTAACCCTCCGCCCACCTAAAAATAATAAAAAATGTATATAGAGCTTAAAACATGCATGCATGCATGCAAAAATTTCAAGGGGTTAAAACGTTTAGAAAACAAAACGCTTTTGCCCATCACTACTACCCGCCATTTAACAGTGTCTGAATCACAGTGAGATTTTAGTCGTTTTACTATCCAAATGGAAGTGCATTTATCGTCCGAGTAAGACTGATCGCGTGAAGTAGAGAGTCATGGTCACCATCAGTATTGGGAACGACTACGTGAAATAGATCGTTGAGCCTATTTGATAATGGCAAGAACAGTGTTCTAGTCAATTAGTCCTAGGGACTACAAGCTATCATTGGTGAGCATTGTGATGTCCTTGATATTAGTGATAGGCCTACGCAGAGAATCAAGTTAAAGTTAAAACATGCATACTAGGAAACGCCAAAGTCGTTGTTAGACAAGTGAGTGAGCCATGTGTTGAGTACCCGGAAACATCCCCTTTCCTCCCCAAAACCTAAGACTGAATCTAGCTAGCATGGGCATTTCCTCCACAGTCTATTAGGCTAGAGTAGTGCATTAGGCCTTAGGCCTACAGTGTTGACGCACCCATATAACAAACAACTAATCTCAAACCCCTCTCATTTATACTCATAATAGGCTATATTAATATTACCAAGTACTCAACACATGGCTTGCTCACTCGTCTAATAACGACTTTGGCGTTTTTCTAGTATGGTTTCAGAGTGCGTCAACCAATCGTGTAGTCGTTGTCGCCGTCTTCGTACTGAAAGGAGGCTTTGACATAGTTGAGCTTAAGTTGATTTGGATTAAGGGCGCGTCAACCGCCAGGTCGTAATACGCCACTCTAGCCTAGGGGATATAGGAAGGAAAACCCCATGCAAATCAGAATCAGCTACGGGTAGGTGAAAGGAAAAGAGGGGTTCTCACGTCGTGGTCGTCATCGTCTTTGTCATCGTTAGTGTTGTTATGGTCGTCGTCGTTGGGGAGGTCGTCAGTGAAGGAGGAGAGGTCCCGGACGACGGCTACCAGAGCTCGCCTCTAGTTTCGAGGAGTAATACTCTACTTACCAGCTGACGTTTTGGGAAATGGAGTTCGTTTAGGCGCGAGCCATCTCTTGGCCAAATGTCCTAACAGGCCTACCAAAGCGTACGCCTAGCACCTGACATTGACATTTAAGAAAACAAAATCAAAACAACTGGTGATAGCCACCGACTTGGTGATTTTTACCATTCACCGAAATCATTGTTTTTAATTTATATAACCATGGCAGTGGCCTTCTATACGTATAGCAAATTAGATTTAAATTCATTAGATTTTTATTTATTGTAGGTTGAAATCGCAACGGATTTTGATCAGTTTGTTAGCAGTTCTCAGTTAACTGGTAACGGATGTATGTTTAAAATTTCAGCTCAATCTGCTAAGAGCTAAGCCGTTCGGCCGTTAGGTATCTGACAGACAGAGTCACAGCTTTCACAGTGAGTGCCGATTTTTTCAACCTGCGTTGTAGACTACGTTCGCTGCGCTCACTCATCTAATTATACAAATTCAATTATCTTTATTGTTATTGAGTTTTTCATTCATTCATTAGTATGATGCGGGATTGATTCCCCCATCAAATACTGCAACACATTACACGCATTATTTTCTGCCGAGTGCTTGTATTTTATTTTGCACCATCATTTTTAAACCACTAGATAAAGATTTTATGACTACAAAAATGTACACATTAAAACCATTTTTAATTCATATTTTCATGTCAGAACGCTGTTTTCTGGGCATTTGACAAAATATATTATATTAGAATCAAATTTGCCTCCAGCGGCTGGGGCTCTATCCCGGACGCCGAAATGGTCCTGGAGTACAAAGTAGGCCTACACATTCTTCCACCTTTAATTGTCCCGGTTTGTAACTTTCAAAATATGGTCACCTTACTTCTTGGTCTTGACCACAACAATCAAAACACTCAATGCATCGCATACGTTCCTTGCAAATCTGATCTATCATTGGTGCAAATTATGTTTACTTAAATTTCATTGGTCGCAGACTGGTCGTTCTGGTTGCCTTTGCGGAACACAACCTGAGTAAACGTGTGGTAAGGCCCCGTTCCCACAACTTTGTTTTAGTCTTAAGAAATTGTTATTGTTATATGAAATCCGATATCCTGATTGGTTGGTAATGTTTCAATGGCCTGTCATAATGAAGTTAGGCCTAGGCCTACTCCTTTTGATTGGTCGTCTTAATGATTATTAACATCTGATTGGTCTGTCTCAATAACTTTTGTTTTGTTAAAACCAATTTCTTGAGACTAAAACAATAGTTCAATCTAACACGTATGTCCTATCCCCTTATAATACAACAAAAACAATTAGGCTACCGGTAGTGTGAACGCGGCCTAAAGGCCGATGCACAATTGCCCGGTAACAATAACGGGAAAAATGTTGAATCACACATTAACTTACCACACGAGCACAATAAAGCTTCCCGTTGCCGGTCGTTCCCGTATCCCAGCAACGACAACGGGAACATCACCAAGTTTTAACTTTCCGTAGCGTTTCCGTTCTGTACGTTACCGGAATCAAGATGTGCACGTCCTAAAACTATTTTATCAGCTGATTGATGGTTTATACGCGAGTAATGTGCGAAATAAATTAAATACAAATATGCTGAATAATAAAATACCGTAACAAAATATAACTAAGCGAGCGAAGCGAGCGTTTCCATTTGACTCTGCCGGAAAAATTAGTCACTGGTTTTGTTTTTTTTTTTTTTTGTTTTTTTTTTTTGTTTGTTTGTATGTCTCGCCATAACGTTCGAACGGAGGCTCGGATCGAGTTGAAATTTTGACCATCCGCAAGCTTCGTTCTCGATTGAATGCCATTAGTTTTGTGGCAAAATCGTTCAAAAAGTTAAAAAGTTACATTAAAGTTAATCGAAAGTTTTTTTCTAAAACTTAACGAGGACAAAATCTGAGATAGCCAAATCATTTAGAATGTCCGTCCGGTCACGAATATGTTAATTTTATTTTGATCCGATAAGTAGTGTAGATGGAAATTACATTATAACAAAAGTAACGTTGCCATGGCAACGAAAAGACGCGCGAAGTTTCTAATGCACTGCCACCTAGAAGTAATCAAAATACTTTCGAGGAAGCAGTCTATTATTTGTCAACAAATAGTTTTCCCAAGGAGTCAAGGTCCTCTAGATGGCGGTGGATTTTGTTCACAAAGTAAAGATTTACACACGGGTTTACCAAAATACCTTGGCAATAATAAATAATATTGGAAACATGGCCCTGTGGACAGCGAACGTCGCAAATTTTAAAATTTAAAAAAATGTGCAATGTGGGTCTAGCACGTGCTCGCTTATCAACGCGTCCAACTGAGCGTTTCCTAGTTAGGCTTAACACACTTATTAAGCGAGCGTTTCCATTTGACTCTGCCGGAAAAATTTGTCACTCGTTTTGTTTTGTTTTGTTTTTTTTTTGTTTTTTTTTGTTTGTTTTTTTTTTGTTTGTATGTCTCGCGATAACGTTCGAACGGAGGCTCGGATCGAGTTGAAATTTTGACCATCCGCAAGCTTTGTTCTCGATTGAATGCCATTAGTTTTGTGGCAAAATCGTTCAAAAAGTTAAAAAGTTACATTAAAGTTAATCGAAAGTTTTTTTTCAAACTAACCGGCGACAAAATCTGAGATAGCCAAATCATTTAGAATGTCCGTCCGGTCACGAATATGTTAATTTTAGTTTGATCCGATAAGTAGTGTAGATGGAAATTACATTATAACAAAAGTATCGTTGCCATGGCAACGAAAAGACGCGCGAAGTTTCTAATGCACTGCCACCTAGAAGTAATCAAAATACTTTCGAGGAAGCAGTCTATTATTTGTCACCAAAGAGTTTAAATATTTTTCCCAATGAGTCAAGGTCCTCTAGATGGCGGTGGATTTTATCCACAAAGTAAAGATTTACATACGGGTTTACCCAAATACCTTGGCATTAATAAATAATATCGGAAACATGGCCCTGTGGACAGCGAACGTCGCAAATTTTAAAATTAAAAAAAATGTGCATTGTGGGTCTAGCTATAGCACGTGCTCGCTTATCAACGCGTCCAACTGAGCGTTTCCTAGTTATTTGATATGTTCCCGTCGGTTTGCTTCACGGGCTATTGTGCATCGAAGCCCTTAACGTTAGCGTCTTCCCGTTCTCGTTGTCGTTCCCGTTCTCGTTACCGGGCAATTGTGCATCGGCCTTAAGTGAACGTGATCACTAGCAATACCCTCTTTCTGTCATACGGTCTCTCATACAACAACTAGGTCATTGCCACTTGTTTAAAGAAAATATACCAAGATATGTAGGCCTAGGCCTAGGCTTACAAGCAGGAAAAATAGAGACTAAACAGAAGCAAATACTACTTGGGCACTTATTCGGCTAGTGGGGTCCAACTTTTATGTACCTTGTTAACACTGCTATATTGCGTTATTACTACTTATGTTAAAGTGTAGGTACTTTCGTTAGGTTAGCCGAACTTTCCGCTGGCTACAGTGCGCCGCGCTAGTTCTAGGATACAATCGATAAGAGCGCACCCAAAATCCTTTCCGTTACAGTGTATATAAAAGTTGGACCCCCCTAGCCGAATAAGTACCACTACTAGGGCTAGGCTAGGGCCTAGGCCCTACTAGGTATTTCATAAGCCTAGACTAGGCTAGCCTAGGCCTAGGTCCTACCAGGTCTTTCATGCATCTCTTCACAGTTTCACCCGTCTTTCTTCCTTGCACAAAAAGCGTGTGTTTGCAATTCTCTACAAGCTTGGGTTCACGATCAAGGAGTATTTTCTTGCCTTTCCGAGTAGCTGGCTTTCTGAAAAGGCGAGTAGGAATAAGTGTGGTTAGAGGTTTACTAGCCTAGGCATACAAAAGTTCATAGACCTAGTTATTTGAATCATATATTATCCTATACACAAGCTTGTAGTAAAAAGTTGTGTAATAAATTATTTCACTTACATAACTCGTTGAAGGTCCGGCATTGTAGAGAATTTATGAGTGTTAAACGTCAGAAGAAGAAAGTGACAGCACGTGTAGATTGGTTGTCTTGACGGATGGATGGATGGATGGAAAGAAGAAGAGGGAAATAAAGGGGGCCGTGGATCGACCAATGCACTGTGATCGACATTCGAGTTCGACTCACGTTCGAGCGCCAGCGGTTCGATTGGTTGGATGGTTGAATTGCAGCCACCTCCTCGTGTTAAGTTCTGGATCATTTCATTAAAAATTGTTAATTGGGCGAAGATTTGGGAAATTTGGTGTTTTTGTAATTTATTCAAACTTAAGGGCCTTTGCGCGAACTGAAAGTCCAACGTATGATTTTTTCATTATTTTTCCGTTGATTCCCCACATGACTAATCTTTGTTAGCATGCAAATACGCAACTTTTAAGCCCTATTAGATTTCTATACTCGAAACATTGATTTGTTAATTTTGTCATTTTTCATTTTCATTTCGGCCCTTTGAGCGAACTGAAGATCCAACGTATGATTTTTTCAATATTTTTCCGTTAATAAGCATGCAAATACACAACTTTTGAGTCCTATTAGAATTCGATACTCGAAAAATCGATGTTTTTGCTCCACCCTATACGGTTGTTTTTGTTGGCGCCATAAAGGTGCTGTGCTAACATTGTGCTGCATGGTGGAAACGAGTTTCTAGCAGCACTTCCGTGACGTCACAGCCAAGATGGCAGCGCACACAAATCTCTACTAAAACTACCGTATACTGTTCATAGACAAGCAGGGGCCTAAGGGCGTGCGCCATTTTCTGAAATGGTGGTTCATTATGATACGGGTTTCATGTAGGACGTTTATAAGGCCACTACAGTATTTAGACATGCGTAAATACCCGAAAACGACACCCAACTCAACCACATCTCCAGGATGCAAACCGTTTCTTCGTTTGGCTTTGAAATTTAAAAATGGCGGCACCAGGGCCTAACCGACGAAAACCACGACCGTGGCATATGGCTACCGTCGATTTTCCCACACCCGAATCATGCGAAAACGACCTCTATACTGCACTCGTGTTAAAATTTTGAAAATTTCAATATTTTAGACGCTATTTTGAAAAAATGGCCAAATTCTTAACCCTAAGGGGCCAAATTTTAGGTGCTGCGGGCCAAATCACTCCTAGGGTCATATACAACAACTGTGCAAAGTGGTTTGCTTTAAAGGTAATATGCTACGTTTTCCTGGATTTTGTAGTGTACCCCTGCCACTACACGGTGCACTAGTTCACTCAGGCACCTTATGTTGCAATAAGAGGTGGAGCGTTTTCGAGGTGTCATCCAGTCATCATGAAATTAGGAACATGACAACACAAGCCAATTTTAATTTGGGTACGAAATTTCCTTCGTAGTTAACAAAAAAATAGGTTGAAACACGCTCAAAATCAGTGTGGGTTCAATATGACGTCTAGTGACTAATTTGTCAGTATTTTGTAACAACGATTTTTACCAAAACGTTGGCACTACAAGGTTCAAACCTCACATGAACGTGAAATAATTTTTTTCATACAAACGTTTTAAAGACAATTTTGAAAAGGTTAAGTTCAAGTTGACGAAATTGAAATTCTTATATAAGCCTATTTTAAGCCTTTTCAGGGTTTACAATTTTCTTTATTGTTTCCATTGCTCTGTTTATAGGTAACAAAATTTCATATCATCACAACCCTTGTGAAACCACTAGGCATAAGTAACTCAAGTCCTCTAGCTGGGCGACAGTTAGGGTTCAAATTGCCACCAATTTCTAAACTATAAATGAATTTTTAATTAATTAGCAATGCAACATAGAAAAATAAACTAGTGATATGCCACAAGTACAAAAAATTGTAACAAAAAAATACAGCCAAGCATTTGACCCTGAAAAGCAGTGAGATCTAAAAGAAGGGCCAATCCAACTTCCCCTTCTACATTTGCGTACTCTAATTACATACTATATTTCGCCCCGTGACTGACTCTTTGCAAAGCTTGTCAAAATTTTATTTACAACTTTTATTGTTTTAAAATATAATAATTCGTCTAATTAAATTTTGCAAAGTTGAAAAAGTTAGCCAGAATCTACAGAAATAATGGTTTTAATATGAGTATTATACATCTTTAAAAACTCAAACTTTTTCTTTCACAAGGTACTACCTTTGAGTATATAACCATGATGGTTATATACTCAAAGGTACTACATCACCATAACCTCAATGTCCATGTGAAATATGAACGTTGTAGCCCCACCCGTTTGGTCAGAATCCGCCCAAATAGCACGAAAATATAGCTAGATTTTAGACCTTTTCACAGCCTTATTTATGAAAACTTCACAGGAGATTTTTAGGATTTTATACCTTACTCACAGCCTTGTTACAAACAATCAAAGATCCAACAGACCTAATATGATTGCTTTGTATGGGCCGTGTTTATGATGTTGTTATTTCAAAAAAGCTCATCCATCAACGCGACTAAAAAAGCGTTCGCGAAGCGGCCAAGTTATATACCTAAAAAAACTTATATTAAAACCTTTATTTTTATGGTTTCTGGCTAGCTTTTCCAACTTTTTCTTTCACAAGGTACTACATCACCATAACCTTATTGTCCATGTAAAATATGAACGTTGTAGCCCCACCCGTTTGGGCAGAATCGGCCCAAATATCACGAAAATATCGAACTAAAAATCGAACTAAAAATTTAAAAAAAATCGTAAAGGTACGATTTTCATGAGAAATATTACTTTGATTGTACCCAAAAATGTGGCACGACTATGTTCAGAGATTTCGAAGGTCCCTTCCAATTTTCATCAATATCGCATAATATGCCGTTTGCCCGGTAGAGAGCGAAAAAACAGACAAAATTACAAAAAAAAATGGAGCTAAATTTTTTGAGGGGTCAGTGAAATTGAAGTCTTCGCTTCGCTCATCCAACTAGGAAGCTTCGCAAACGCTTTTTTTAGTCGCGTTGATGGATGAGCTTTTTTAATAAGTTTTTAGTTTGCGTGGGATCTCTTTACTTTTTCAAGTTCTTTGTGAACGCATTGTAGGCGATTGTTGTAAGTTTCTATTGTTACTTGTTATTATATACCTAAAAAAACACATATTAAAACCTTTATTCTATGGATTCTGGCTAACTTTTTCAACTTTTTTTTTCAAAAGGCAATAACTACATCTCGATTACCTTAATGTCCATGTAAAATATGAACGTTGTAGCCACACCCGTTTGGTCAGAATCGACCAAAATGTTACGAAAAAATCGTAAAAGTACGATATTCATGAGAAATATTTCTTCGATTGTAGGCCCTACCCAAAAACGTATAGCAGGTCTAAGTTCAGAGATTTCGAAGGTCCCCTCCAATTTTCATCAACATCGCATTTTCCGTGTGACTGGTAGAGAGCGAACAAAGACAACAAACAACAAACAAACAAACAAAAACACCCGAGCAAATTTTTTAGGGGGTCAGTGAAATTGAAGTCTTTGCTTTGCTCATCCAATAATTCTATTTTATGAAACGAACTTCTAAAGCAGTTTGGGTATAGATTCTGACTTTCCAATTCAAACTTTCCAAAAATCAGAATCTACTGACTCCAGAACAATCGAGTTTCCGGCGGGGTCGTTCAGTAATGGTAATGGACCATCTAGTCAGATTGGAGGGATATATAAGTGATGCTTTTTTAAATAAACAACATGCGGTTGCCATCTTTTTCGATTTGGAAAAGGCCTATGACACCACATGGAGATACGGAATTTTAAAAACTTTACATGCCTGGGGAATAAAAGGTCATATGCCAATTTTTATAGCAAATTTTTTAACCAACAGAACTTATAAGGTTAGAATAGGCAACATTTTATCGAGGACTTTTACACAAGAAAACGGTGTACCACAGGGCTCTGTGTTAAGTGTCATTTTATTTGCAATAGCTATTAATAGCATCACTTCCTTTGTTAAGAAGCCAGTAGTGTCTTTGCTTTTTGTAGACGATTTTACAATTTTATTCAAGGCATCATACATGAGTTCCATAGAAAGACAACTTCAATTAAATATCAGACACCTTGAAACATGGTCCATGGAAATGGGTTTTAAGTTTTCAGTATCCAAAACTGCATGTATTCATTTTAGACGTAATCGGGGAATTCACTTGCCACCAAATCTTAAAATGCTTGGACAAGACCTAATCTTCACCTACATTGCTCGTGTTTTGGGCACGGTTTTCGATGAAAAGCTAACATAGAAGCCCCATCTTCAACAATTAAAATCAAAATGCAATAGATCCTTGAATGTTCTCCGTGCTCTCAGCAATACTTCATGGGGTGCAGACCGAATGCTGCAATTATACAGAGCACTTATCCGCTCAAAATTGGACTTTTCTAGCTTTATTTACAACTCTGCTAGGCCTTCATACATCAAGACGTTGGATACAGTACACCACACTGGTATTCGATTGTCAACAGGCGCATTCCGAACCAGCCCTGTTAATAGCCTATACAGCAAAGCAGGAGAACCATCATTACTCACTAGAAGGAATTACTTGATGCTTAAGGTGACGCTATAGCGAGCACTAGGGCCCGCTAGAGGGGTAAGGGGAAATGCAACATAGTTTGCCTTGCATTGGATTAAAATTGCTGTATTTTCAGAATTAATAAAGATATAAGTCCGATTTTTGGCTTTTTAGAAAGCAAAAATATTAACCTTTCATCTGTCATAACATGAATTATTAGAATTCAAAATTAGCACATAATAATTCACTTTTAATTAACATCTGCACAATTGACTACTTTGACGATAACAAGAGCAAATATCAATTCAGAAACGAGATTCAAACGTATTTTTATAAAACGTATAAATCTTAGTGTCTGACAAAAGATATTTTTTCAAATTTTGTATTGTAAATGCAATCAAAAAATAATAACTACATTTTTATTAATTAACAGTTTGTTCCTTTTCATGACATAAATTTAAAAAAAGACGCTTGGTCAGGCATTGCATTTAGTTGTAGTAGTTGAATGCATTTTAAATTTGTATGATATCTTTAACCGTTTGGGTGGTACAACTCAAGTTCGTTCTCAAACTTGGAAGAAAAAAATCGTCCGTCATGGAGCGCTTCGCCGCTTGGAGTGGCAGTGTTTGGAACTCAGTCCACCAGTCAACCCCGGGAAAGACAAAATGCAACTTTGAAACAGATTGAAGCAATTGTTACATGTTACAGATATGCAATCACATTAATTACATTGTGTGGACGTTCTACGAGGGTACCGTAGTTCAATACTGAAATGTGTCTAAGCGTGAATCTGAAGGCGCGGCAACTCAACAATGCTCCCCTGCACTTGCTTGCAATTATTGTGAAACTGTAACGTGAGATTAAATAATCTATAAACAATTGAAGCAGACTTTCAGGAGTGTATACCAGTACTTCAATTATCGAATGAGATATGATAATCTTTTGTTTTGTTACACGTTGTAGTTTATACATAGTGTTTGACAATAATCAATGATTCGTGGATCTATACCTACTTGGGCATCGGGGACAAAAAGGCGTCGTTAGTAATTTATTGATATACAATAATATTCAGAATGGTCTCATCTAATTAGTTACATTAAGGTGGTTTCGTGTTTATTGAAACTCGTGTTAATTAATTATATCATTGCAAATGCACCGCTATATCTAACTGTTATTTAATTTGTTATAATTATAACGCCATTCGGCGAATATACGTAATAACGTATTCAGTACAAATAGGCTACTAAAAAATACGGGCTCCTCAGTTGTCTTGTTTTGTTAGCGAATTTCTACGAGCCGGTTTCTCAGTATTTTGCAATGACCTATCCAAAGATGGACCTGTCTATAGGGATTTAAAGTGAAATCCAGGGGCAGCACCGTCGGTGGCGTAACGTGCATCATGGCCGGCCGGAGTAGCATTAGGAGTAGTCCTTCCCTAAGCTTCTGTGTATAAACTGACGATTTGAACGCTCAATAATCAATCGTTGGTGAATGTTTGTGATATGCAATTAGGATGTACATTAATGTTATGACATTAGTTAGCCTATTGTGATGTTCAAAGTCATCCTGCAACTCTTTGAAATATATTTATTTCCTTTTCCGAAGAGTCAATTTAGGCCTACTTTTACCGATCGGTCCCGATTTGATTTCCTACAATACCAGATAGTTCCGGGCCATGTGTGACAAATTATAGGACATTATTTTACTTGCATCCGTGTAATTTCTAATAAACTAGACCTACAGCCATTTCGTTAACCCATTTATTCGGAAAAAGCTGTTTCCCGTAACCTAACGTACGTCGTTGGTGGTGCTAAACTCGGAAACTCGCAGCTAGGTCCTAGGGCCTCCTACGGAACGCTTAGATCTCTCTGAGAAACAATTTCGTGCACAAAATTGCTATCAGAATCTTTTCTTCGTGGGCGTAATATTAATGGTATTGATCAGCGTTAGTTATATTAAATACGTTGCCGAGCAGGCTCGAAAATATCAAACAAATGATTGATTGGTTTGTGTACACAACGCCCACTTATAGGCCTAGAAATGAACGACCTTATGACTAGCTGATGCTCGATTATCGCATGTTTTTAACAATCTTGCAATTTTATTTCATTCATAGATAGTTTTAAAAATGTTACACTATTTAAAAAGTCACCTACAGTATTTTTTCACGATTTCACTGACAAAAAACATCCTACATTGAGAGCTGTGTGTAGGCCTATACACACGCCCACTTGTAGGCCTAAAAATGAACGAACTCATGACAAACTGATGCTCCATCATCACGTGTTTTTAACAATCTTACCATTTTATTTCATTCATAGATAGTTTAATTATAATCTTATACTATTTAAACGTCCCCTACAATATTTTCCCCCGATTAAACCGACGAAAACATCCTACCCTACTCCGGGTTACTTCAAATGTTCTCGTCCCCGAAGTTCAACTTTCACGCTTATTTTCATTAACATTTTCCTATCAAAGATGTATACGATGCGGCTACAGATATCCCACTAGACTTACAAACTCAATTTCATAAATTGGTGGTGTAGTTTTGTCTTTATTGAGTGTTTATTTCAGTCGTGATCCATTGCAAGTGCCATAGGAAAACATACTTATAAGCGGCCATATCTCAAACGCAATGCTACTCCGGCGGGTTCGCGCTTCGCTCACCTGGGCCCCGATTCATGTACATTTTTATCCCGGTATAAGCCGAGTTAGGTGGTATAAGTGCGGTATAACTCCGAATCCAATTCATGAAGACTTATCCCGCCTCGACCGGGGATAAGAAAATACGTAAACAGATGGCGGACATTTAAAATTTTGCATCTATGTGTAAAACGAGAAAAGTTGTCATTACTCTCATAAAACAAATCAGAAACCGTCCCGGGCCTAGGCCCAGATGTAGAAAATTATTCATAATACAACAGTGTAGGCCTAAAGTTCCATTAGGCTATAGGACTACATTCAATTAATGCTAACATAACACGTTTGACAAGCCCTAGGCCTCTCCTAGGCAAACCTAGACCTGCACGACCTTGTTCAGACACATCCCGCACAAATAACTAGTTTTGATTACTAAAAGCCTAATGCAGATAAAGAATGGTATGATAGTCCTAGGCTATTCCAAAATTTACGGCAATAATAAGCCTTTTCTTTTCTTTAAATGAATTCACGCAAACTCCTGTCACTAAATGAAAAAGTAAAACAAAAGATGGTGGAAATTTTCAGTGTTCTTTTGCTAATTTGCTGATTTACATGGCTGTGGAACGCAGTGGAAAATAACATTTGTTGCATATTTGTTGTGTCTGTTGTTGCATTGGAAATTTTTGATTGGATGAGAGTTGCCCAGACTTAACCAGGCCTTATCCTGCCATGTCCTGCATTATACCGTCCTTATACCACCTATACCCGGGATAAATGTACATGAATCGGGGCCCAGATGTCAGCCACTTTGCTTTTAAATCCGAATTCCACCGCCTAATGGAGGTATTCATCCACCATTCATCCTTGGGTTGGTGTTCAGAATCCGACCGCGGCACCACCTGTCATTTCTCTGTCTGCAAAGATTTTGACAATGTGGGTCTTCCAACGAAAGCAATCACTGTTTTGCTCTCTTCAGTGTCACCTCAACGTCTTCGTATTTGAGAGAGGTAACATTGCAAAAATAATAAACAAACGGTAACGGTGAACACCTCAACTGACGTAACTAAACTACAATACAGGATTATGGTGACCAACCACATCACCATAGTCAACAAAATGCTTCGTATTAGCGTTGACGGTATTAGTCCTAAATTATTTTTCACATACGTAACAATTGTATTTGCATAGTAAACTGGTTTGGGGCTTGAATTTCTATTATTTTTTTGAAAATTGTATTTGCTTTATTGCAAGGTTCGAGTTGGTGGGGGTGTTGATTACTCTCCTTTTCTTTAATTATATCACAGGGACACAGGGCATATGTACCACTCATTTTGTGTAACGGCCATGGACGATTTTGATAATAATTAATTTTACTTTAATTCGATCTTATTAGGCCCCTAAATTATTTTTCACATACGCTAGATTTTATCGTTTTTGTTTCCTCGTCCTAATGAGAACATAGCTTATAACTTTGTGTACAAAACCTTTCTTATATAGTAGCTACAAAAGTTTTGTGACTTTGTCCGGGTAGGGAAATTGTAAATAACCTTATCCCGTTATCCCGTAGTTTTAGATTTCGTTTTCTTGTTGTTGTTCATGTTCAAGTTCAATGTAACGTAACATGGTCGTTACTAGCTGGCCAAGCGAAAATGGTCATAATACCCTAAACAAGCGAATGACGTGAGAATCTAGGGCGCTTCAACTGACTCTACTATGTACTATTCCAACATCTTTGGCTTCAACCGGTTCAGTCATATTGCACCGCCTGTGATAATGCAAGTTAATGAATTGAATTTGTTGTTTGTTTATTAGTTTCTTCTAAGTGTACAAGTATAAAAAAGTAAAATTTAAATATGTTAGTCATAATGAAAGAAAATTACTTAGTTTGTTAATTTACTTTCCAAGCAATAAATATAATATGTTCCACGGATAAACACAACTACACATTCATTGGTTACTGTTGGAATGAGCAATTTCTCATTCATAGTGTAGAGCGGGTAAATTCAAACCCCACCGCCTTGCTGTTTGCAACCGGATGACTACATACAGTTGGCTGTAAAGTGGGTGGTTATGACTTCCGGCCTCCCTAAGCTAGCCCGCTGTCAATTACTGTACAATCACTGTGCTTTCTGACTCTGAGTGTGATAGATGTAAAGTGGCCATACAATAAATATCTGAATACATACAGCCGAGGTCATTTATTGTAAATAGAGAACATTGAAAGAACCCAATTCCAACAGGTTATGGGGCCCAGTGTGCATAAAGTGTGGTTACAAAAGTGAATGTCGTGTGACGCCTTTGATCGCGCCCTAGGCTAAGTTCTAGGCTAGGGTCTAGGCCTAGGGCCTAGCTAGCTAGTGTCTGTGACTTTATATTCCGGATTTGTGATATCATGGAGGAAGAACTTTATAAGATACCACTGTTTAATGGAAACAACTTCTCTGACTGGAACTTTTAGAGTTCAGCAACATTGTAATATGCCTAGGCGCTATATTTTAGGTTAAGGGTAGGGCCTATGCCTAGTATCTTGCTGGCATTGTGGCGCAAAATCGTCGACCGCCAAATCGATAATCGACCCTAACCTTACCACCGCCACCCAGACTGTGTGAACCTAAAACGGAAGTGACGCCCATCGCGTGAACAATATTGTGAGTAGAACTGTGGAATGTATAACATCGAACTGTGACATCGGTCAAATCATACTTGTAAATATTTTCGTCGTAGGCCAAACAAGAATAACGATGGAGAGATTTAACTATCTAGATCGATATAATGGAGCAGTGGGTAGATCCATGTCACTGAGCTACTTGGACAATATGTACATGATGTAAATAACAATGGAAATAGAACTAACCATACTATACGGTTGTTTTTGTTGGCGCCATGAAGGTGCTGTGCTAACATGTGCTGCACATGGTGCTGCATGGTGGAAACGAGTTTTCTAGCAGCACTTCCGTGACGTCACAGCCAAGATGGCAGCGCCCACAAATCTCTACTAAAACTACCGTATACCTAGCCCTACAACTAACTCGACAAGCAGCAATCACCAAGAATTCAATGCTGGAGACCTGGAGGAGGAGCTTATCGAGCAGGGGACGTGGTCGAGCTAGAGGAGCTGGACGAGAGCGCATCGAGGAGGCCGTGGAAATGGAAGTTGGACTTCAACCCGTGGTGATTGCTATACAGCCCACTACCATACATCAATCCAGGGTGCCGTGGAGGTAGCGGGACTTCAAGTCCGGGTCTTGTTTTTCGAGTGCCGAGGAAGAGGCTGTGAATGCGTTGTGTGCTGTACCAGAGGACAAAGAGCCGGTGGCCTATTGCTTCATGTCTCAGTAGGTGAAATCAATGTTAGTACCTACTTCAGGCAAGCAGCCGAGTGTTGAAATCAGGTGGGTAAAAGGAGGCACAACAACTAGTAAAATTAGACTCAAACGAAGGAGCTTGGTATTTGGGTTCTGAAATGTCAGATTCATATGATCCAACCAAATGTAGTTGTAGTGAATAAGAGACAACTTGAGTGGGGGCCTAGTGCCTATTAAGCCTAATATTGCAAAGAAAATGCATAAGTAATGTATGCCTATGAGCAAGGAGATGTGATTGTTTAACCTTGAAGTTCACTGGTACAATTCATAAAAATACTCTTGAAAGATTGCCTTATGTCAAAGACTTGAAGTTTAACCTCATCTGTTTCCAGGTTGGAAATTAAGTAGAGTAAAGTTTTATTGGCCCTTTGATAAGTAGGCCTAAACAATACAAATAAAGACATCGTCAAGGTTGGTGATACAAGTAACTAATTGCTAACATAAGAAACATACTTAAATGAGTACTATAAAATAAAATAAAAGAAATAAAAAAATTAAAATTAAAGTAAATTATTGATTTGATTCCTGTTCCCCACTGAAAAATCAGTTTATATAACTGAGTGGGTAAAAGACAACTAAATACAATAATTTATTTATTATTGGTTAATGAAATATATTATGGTAATATTGCTTGATAAATGTTACTATATACAGTAGAAAAAGAACCTTACAATTCGGTTAACGTAGTGCAAGTAACAGAGTATTATGTAGGCCTTATGTCATAAGAACTATAGGCCTATATTATATACAGAACAGGCCAAGGCCTGATAATTAAATAATGCAATAAATATATCAATAGGCATGGTAAAGGTTTCCATATTCTCTTCAGCCAAGGAAAATGCTCTATCATGGAGTAAGATTGGAAGGTCCTGGCTGAAGGACTGAGAAAAGGACGAATTTATCAGCGGTTTATCTGAACCCAATCCAGGTTGAGGTTCAACCTGAGTAGGCCTATGGAGTGGCAGCAGCTGTAAGGTGCAATAATGTATGGCACAAAGGTTGGGCCATATCAGTCAACAAAGTTTGTTGAAGCTGAACAATGTGGTAGATGAAAAAATAAAATAAAAGTGATTTAAAAGAAGCGAGGTGTTTGGGTGCACTATCTCCGTGTGCCGAAAGAACTGTTGCATGGTAAATTTGAATCTCGAAGTTCGAGGTACATTATGTTAGGTTTTATTGTACTGATGATTACAGGCTGTGGCTAGTTGAGAAAAGGAGAATACTCAGTGGGAGAAATGTAATTTTTGATGAAGGTAATAAACTCGTAAAGAATGTTTCCTAAAGGAAAAGGAAGAAAGTATAGAGAAAAATACACAGTCTGAAATAAGGAAAGTTTCCAATATGTTGATCAAGTACAGGCAACAGAACATAAAAATAAAAGCCAGAAGTTCTGGAAAGATTCAGAAGGGGTTCATGATGAAGCTGAAAGGGAAAACGAATTATATAAATGAGAAAATCATAGTAGTAGTTGAAGAGGACGAGAATGTTTCTCCTAGAAGGTCATGTTGAATAAATATGACACCCAAATATGACTAGGCCGAAACAGTCGTAACATGTTTTAGCATGTTTGCAGAGAGAGAAAGATAAAGCTAAGTTAGCATAGACAACAACACTCAATTGATTCATAGACATAGAATATCCAAATAGTAGCTCATGTCCAGACTCCAGAGGATGCAGAATATTTTATCTTTGGTGCTGTTGACTTACTGCAGTACAGTATGAATTAAATTCTTTGAAAGAAAATTATGCATGGACATTAGTACCTAGACTAAATAGAGTACCACAAATGGGTATTCACTGTTAAAGTGTGATGGAGATGGGAATGTAGAACGCCACACGGCTTGATTAGTAATCAAGGGGTGTTGGCAAAAAGAAGGCATTGAGTATGATGTAACCTATGCTCCGTTTACCTAAACTCTGAGCTCTTCTTTGTATCTTTTTGGAGATCAACTTGACGTAAAGGTTGCATTTTTTGAATGGTATTCTTCAGGAAGATATTTACATGTGTCCTCCAGAGGGTATGACTTAGGGTCAAATCTGATTTGTAAGTTAAACAGAATTCTATAAGGATTGAAGCAAGTTCCTAATGAATGGAATAGACAATTTGACATATTTGTAATAGAAAAAGGCTTCAGGCAATGTAAAGCAGAAAGATGTCTCTATGTACTGTCTAGTGGTAGTGATATTATCTACTTGCTCTTGTTTGTGGATGATGTTTCTGATTAAAGTAAATAATAGAATGTTTATTGATAATATTAAGCAGAGGTTTACAAGTGAATTTAGAACGAGGAATTTAGGTGAATTGAAATATTTCTTGGAATCAAATGACTAGAATGGATAGCCAAATGCTTCTAAGTCATGTGCATATTTAAAAAAGGTTCTCTGTAAATTAAAAATGAAAGATTGTGCCCCAGTTAAAACTCCGTTGACACTAGGCCAGATCTTTGTATAGCGTTTAATTTCTATAGTCAATTTCAGAAAATGAAACTGAAGAACACTGGAAAGGTTTAAAAGTAATACAAGGTATGTTCATGGAACATTGAATCTAGGGATTTGTATAAATGAAATTCAAGTGAACCCATAGTGTGCTTTGCTGACGCTTACTTTGTAACATCTTTGATAGAAAATCAATATCATGTAGTACCTAGTTGTAGGATCTCTATTTTGTTGTTACATAAATACATATTTTTGATGTGCTTAGTGTTAATACAACAAAATTGGCAAGGTTCAATCAGACTGAGATTGATCTTCCACCTAACCAGCGATAAAATAATAATAATAATAATAATAATAATAATAAAATAATAGTAATATAAATATATTATACAGAAGTTAAAACAGTTTATATATGAGTGGATCTATAAAGATAGGCATGTGGAAGATAATATGGTGCACATAAAATTGCATAGTTATGAAGGAGTATATGTGGCGATTGATTGATAATTTAATGAATTATAGTTTTACATTTTGTTGAATGTTGAATTGTTGACTCATGTTTGTAATTTAACCTGAATGTATTAGAGTACTTGAAAGTTGGGACTAAAAGAAAATGAAATATATTTTTGATATAGGCTAAAATATAAAATTTTACATTTGAGATTGTATCAATCAATGGTTATATTTGTAATGTACATTCCGTTAGCAAATCAGGTGCTGACATTATGACTAAACCTTTAGCACCAGAGACTTTTAACAGGCATAGAGTGAAGCTTGACTTGCAGGAGTCGATATTGAGAAATTGAGGAGGAGTGTTGGAATGAGCAATTTTCATTCATAGTGTAGAGCGGGTAATTCAAACCCCACCGCCTTGCTGTTGCAACCGGATGACTACATACAGTTGGCTGTAAAGTGGGTGGTTATGACTTCCGGCCTCCCTAAGCTAGCCGCTGTCAATTACTGTCAATCACTGTGCTTTCTGACTCTGAGTGTGATAGATGTAAAGTGGCCATACAATAAATATCTGAATACATACAGCCGAGGTCATTTATTGTAAATAGAGAACATTGAAAGAACCCAATTCCAACAAATTACCACTTGCGATACATCGGGTTAGCGGCCCCACACGTTCAAACATTTCGTAAAGTTGCTTGACAACATCGTGTTTGACAGCAAGTTGGAACGTGTGGGGGGGCGTGTCAGCGTGTTGTCAAGCAAATCGTAGTTTTCAAACCGTTTTGATAATTTGACCGCGCTTGACAGCATGTTTGAATGTCTGGGGGGCTACTCAAACATTTCGTAGTACGAAAAGAGATCATTAGTCACGTCTTCAGGGAGAAGGTTTGTGGCCACCAACAATAGCACACGCAACTTTATGCTTGGATAATGAAGGAGACATTCTTTTTTGCGTACTTCCGAACGCAAGGAATGGCCTCTAATGAGGGTTGGCCAGATGTAACCCCCCCGCTGTGTCCACGCACATCGGTTCATGTGTGGGGAGTAGCATGCTTGTCAAACGGCTGTTGTCAGCAACTTGTACGAAATGTCTGAGCGTCTGGGGGCAGCTTTAGGTGCGGTTGTTGTGAAGTGTCAATGAAGTCTATTCTACTATATAGAAATACGTTTATTCATGAATTTTGGGTTTGGGTCCGGGGGGGGGGGGGGGGTCCATTTGTTGATACAGTTCAACCGGACAACATAACCGACTTGCCGAGTGCCGCAAAAAGCTGACTGGCTAAGTGTTGTTGCCCCGAGTAAGGGTCCCCCGAGCGGTGATTCTTATTTTTATTTTATTTTGTCCTTCAATAAGGATGATACAGAATTATTTTATTTTGTCCTTCAATAAGGATGATACAGAATGTTTTTGATGACACTAGGCGTTAGGGCGGGGGGGGGGGGGTATAGTAAGTCCCCCTCCTCCGCGAATTGGCTAGACCTCTTATTACCCGGCACCTCTACCACCATTATAATAAAACGGTGAAACGAAATCTATTATTATTGATTGTGTATTCTTATGCAAAAGTAACTTCGCTCCCTTTTTTTGGGTACTTTCGTTCCCGCACTTTTTATATTTTGGTTTATTTGGATTGGACGCGTCAACAGGTCATAATGCACCACTCTACTAATGCACTACTCTAGGGGGGGGGGGGGCATGCTGGTCAGAACCAGCCACGGGTAAGGGGAGGAAGGGGGGTTCTCACGTCGCGGTCGTCATCGTCATCGTTCGTTGTGTCATTGTCATCGTCGTCGGGGAGGTCGTCAAGGGAAGGGGGCAAGGTCTTCGACGACGATTGCCAGAGCTCGCCTCGGATTTGGGGAGTAATATACTACCATTCTTACTTGCTGATGTTTGCGAGGTGGACTTTTTCTCTAGAATCGCCTTTTACGATTAGCAGAGTCATGCTCTGGGCCAATTCTACCCCGGACCCAGACGGGGGAGCGCTGTATATATATATATATTTGTCATATTATTCCTATTACAATACAGGGTCAATAATCTTCAATTATAGAATGGATGAATAAAATAATATTTATTGTTAGACTTGAACCCACCATAGCGTCAAGAATTTTCAATTACACCAAGTTTTATAACTTTTATTTATAATTTATATATTTATTTATAACTTATATATATTTCAGGTTTGTTTTATTGGTTAAATCAGTGTGCTATTGTGCCTATATTATTTATATTAATTTGAAGCTTGATAACTTATAATTCTTCATGAATTATCTACAAGTCTATTTTAAAATATCATGCATATTATTTGAAAGGCTTTTACAACAAAAATAAAGTGTTTACATAATGAAATAATGTGATTTCAGTCATTTCACCACTGTTATCATGTCACGATTTGGTCCGACTCTCAAAGGGAATTTCCCCCTTAGTTTTCTATGAGCGACTGACAAACCCTCCTTACTGTAGCGAACCACAAGACATATGTGTACGTTACACTACATTTTCTTGTATAATACATAGCGAGAATGACCAACATACCACGATAAAAACCGGACATGACCTTCGATTGACATGCGGCTTTTTGTTGGCATTTCCCGTAAAAAGCGCGTTTGTGTCCTCATATCCTCAATAATATACCGAGTGCTGTCCCCAATATGTTGCAGAAAAAACAGTTATAGATTCACGTAAATTTTCTGTCTCATTGGATTGAACATTCTTACGTAGGATTGATCTTAGGGAAATAGTTTATAGTAGATACATATTCATTGATTTTAGTGCGTCTATACATTATTCTTATACTCGAACCCTCAAAGGGGCTTAGTGGGGTTCGAGAATGAAAAAAATATTTTCGTTGGTATTTTATCATACCAATGAGCGTAGTATTACGTTTTAGTTTCCACTGACAAGGTTCTGTCTGATTGTGTTTACAAATAGAGGAAATGTTGACCATTCTTTTTATGAGGATCTGCTTTGAAACCATTGACAAGAACGCATCATATTCTGCGAATATCACAAGGCTGAGTTGAAAAGCTTCGCATTATATCTAGCATATTATAGACAACACAAAGTACTATGTGATCTTTGTGAACCCCTGTGGACGTATAACCACAACTCATTCGCCTGAGCGATGTCTTTGAGTCCAACACTTTAGTAAAAGTAAAACTAATCGAACATTATAAGACAATATGTTTAGACAACATGAATAAACATCAAACTCAAAAATATTATGTGCACTGTGATATAAAGGAAATTAGGTTTTCACTCATAAATGTTCTTTCCAATATATCATACAAATAAGAATCGAGCATAAAACGTGTTTGTTGTGTACCGTAATGTTTTAGTGCGGACTTGTGGGGACATGATTTCCCGTTTCCGTGGAATTGAAGGTGAATTGAGGTGAACGCACACTCGAAGACGGATGTAAATCAATGGTCAGACAGAAAACTACATTTTTCGAGCACTGTCTTCTAATGATATTACCTAGGCTCATTCCATTTCCGATCAATCGCAGTTATGTCATTCCATCACCTTCGGTCTAACGCTACCCATCGAAAAAAACACTCATCCCCTTTACAACATTGTCTCCTTTGTTGGTCGCAATACGTTGTGGTTTCCATTCATATTTTCTTGTATCGGCTGCCAATTATCTCAGGAAACCCCTTTCTATATTTTGTAGTTCCGATTTCTTTTAGCCACCCTATTGGCTGAATCTTCGAAACACGGATTGTGGTTGGTCAACGAGGTTTACAACCCACGTGGAGTAATTTACTTCCCAGAATTCATACTATTATGTGTCGCACAAAAAGACAGCCGTCGGAGGAATTCTAGATCTTCATGGGTATTTACCGGTAGACCGAACAAACTTTACAATCACATGTATAATAATGATTATAAATTTCATTATTTATTTTATCTTCTTCGGCTGTCCATGCACTTGGCTTCGTTCGGATGCTTAGTACGCATTTTAAAAAAAGTATACAAGGCATTCTCGAAACATTCCAATTGTATTTGTAATAAGATGCGAAAAGTTAACGGGAATCCTGATGCAAATGTGTAAAACACTAATATCAAAACGTTAATCAAATCCGATCTCGTTGTTTAAAAAATGCAATGTATAATTACAAATATCACTGTTGTATTATAGCCCCCAATGGGACTAGATTGTGCCTCATTACAAGTGTAGGCCTAACGAGTAAAAAACAAAAAAATATTTCCAAATATAAATGCTGTACAAATCAATTTTTGTCAGTTACAAACGAAAGTTTTCAACAATTTTAGATTCGTTGTGATTGTGAGGTAGACAAAACTGAGAAGGAAGCGGTGTGTGTGGAGGACAACGATTGTAAACTAAATTAGTGTGTTGTAAAGTTTCGCACACAAAAGAGATATTTATAATGGCCGGACCTTTTCTTTGAATCTTCAATATCTAGCCTTAGAAGAAGACCCTTTTTTGCTCTAAACCCCTCGCCCCTCGCCCCACGCCTCGTCAACCCCTGAAGAGAGGCAGCCTTCCATTCACAGACGTCTGAGAAGTTGCCTAACTGCACGGGGAACTTTCAACCCAACCACATTCAAACGCCCGCGTAGTTTTGACCAGTGGCGCCCAACTAGCGGATTTGCTTGGTAATGGACGACCATAGATAGTCACGTTAATTATGTGGCGTCGTTAAAAGGTAACCCCAAAATCAATCCTATACAATGCAGTTTTAGATCCCCTGTTAAAAATCGTTATTTCTCACGTCCGAAAGCAATTAGACCAGTAGGCATTTGTTCGCTTGAGATCTTGGAGAAATTGCACATAAATTACCTTTAGCCTTCATAACGTCGTATGGTTCAATTCCACCATGGACGTTCTGCAAACCGACTTGCATCACCAAACTGTCTCGATACAAAAAGGGGTCTTACATCCAATAGGTACTCAATTTCAAGCATTATTTAAAGAAATATACGTTCTCATTTTCATGAATATTGCTGCATCTTTACATATGGCTCTAGAATGGATGATTCGGTTAATTGTGCTTATACTACTGATGCAGGTAACTTCACTTTCCACCTCCACCATCCAGTGTGTATAATGCTGAACTTTTTGCATTACTTCACCTCAAAGCATACCAGTGCTTAATTTGTAATGGAGCGCAGGTACACGCAGTGTACCCACCTATTTTTGTGGGTATACGCAGTATACCCACCTTTTTCATGAATTATTAGGTACGCAACACTCACATTTTGGCTAATATATATAACTAGGAAAAAGCTTAAGTCCCGCCGCGTTGTTGGATGAGCGTAATTGGTGCATTGAGCTGCCATGTGTTATGCGAATTTTCTGTTGTACTGTGGAAAAATCATTATAAAATTAAATTTTTTTTAAATTATTGAAATAAAATAAAAAATAACTTTATTTTTTTATTTTTATTTAAATTAATCGTAATTGTTTTAAAAAAATCGTAAAATTGAAATTTTTATAAGAAATAATTTCTCGATTGCGCTCAAATTTAACAATAATATATTAATTCATAAAATTAAGGTTCTGCGAAAAAATCATTTCAATCGGATAAAGCATGTTGGTGTTATACGTCAAAGAATTGTTTAAAAAAAGAAAAACCCGTAAAATTTCGATTTTTATGATAAATATTTTTTCAATTGCGCTCAAACTTTCACACGAATATATTACTTCATAAAATTAAGGTTCTGTGAAAAAATCATTATATTAATCGGATAAAGCATGTAGGTGCTATAAGTCGAAGAACTGTTTTTAAAATCGAAAAAAATCGTAAAATTGCGATTTTCATAAGAAAAAAATTTCCGATTGCGCTCAAAAACGTGGCAGTTCTAAGTTCAGAGATTTCGAAGGCCTTTATAAAATTTCATCGCAATCGGAGTATCGGTTTAGCCGGAATCGTGTGGACAAACAGACAAAAATACAAAAAAAAGAAAGAAAGAAAAAAAAAAATATTCCGGATTTTTTTCTCCAGTGTAGTGAAATGGAATCTTCGCTTCGCTCGCTACGCTCGCTACGCTCATCCAATTATTAAACACCTTTTCAATATCAAGTCTGAAAAGTATAAAAGTACGTCCCAGTAAACACAAGAGCTCTCGGAGCAGAGGCGGACTGGGGGGGTAGGGGCCCGTAGGGAAGTACTTTGTGGGCCCCAAGGGTTTTATGGGGCGAAGCCCAAGCCGCCGGAGGCGAAATTTTTTTGCTTAAATTTACTCTCAAGACGCTTTTAAAGCAATTGAGGTATATTTTAAACGGATAGATGAAGTGACCTAGTCATTAAATATTGTGGTCATAACCTCAGAAAATATCGCAATTTGAATTTGGAAAAACAGTACAACACATCAATGAGAACGGGCCCGTAAGTGGGCCCTAGGCTATAAAAATTACCCGGGTATGAATCAAGGGGCGTCCGCAGGAATTTGTTAGGGGTGAAATTTAAATTTATACTTTCGTGGGACATGTGTGGGGGGTTTGGGGGGCGAGCCCCCCAATAATACCCGCCGCAGGCTAATTTTTTTTAAACCATGTTTTTAAGTGGTTTGGTGCGTTTTAGAAACCAAAATAATGTAATTATTGTGCAGTCGATACTAAAACAAAACCCCCAAATGGAATTGAGACGCTAACGTCCTGACGAGATTAATAAAGAGTTTAGTATAATGTATAGAAAAACCGTATTCATCATTTCTTGTGATGGGTTACATTACACTCTATTTAACACGTACAAGTCCCAAAAATCGTTTGAATATTGATGTAAATAGTATATTATTCGACTCTTATAATATGTTAATAAATTGCTTTATAGAGGATCTAGGGTCGCCCTTAGTATGTTGGGTAAAGTCTGACCTTGTATAAAATAAAAAAAAATAATGGTGGGAGGTCCCCCCCAAGGTAATGCGGGTCCGGAGCGAACTGCAGCGTCGTTTCCTACAGATAGGAAGTATTTAACGAGTTTTAGTCAAAAAAAAAGTGCGACTGGACGATATTCTATTAGCAATTCACATGGTCTACTCAAGATTTTCCCCCGGGTTACCAGCCCCTGGTTACGGCGGTGAATGAGAATAAAAATTCTTATCGTCTAATTTTCTCAACATAATTTAAACATGCGGAGTTTTAATATCATTTTATGTAAATGAGAGGTAGGAAAAACTTAGAAGTGAATAAAAAACACTTTGTAAGCATTATCAAAAATGCGTTTCTTGAAAATCAGCTGTTACACATCATATATTTTTGTGTAGGGCTACGGTAACAAAAGTAATAATACTAAGTTACAGCAATACTAATAATAATAATCTTAATAATAATAAATAGGAAGCTTCGCAAACGCTTTTTCAGGCGCGTTGAGGTATGAGCGTAATTTTTTGTTAACAAAAAAACGTAAATTGCGATTTTCATGAGAAATAAAATTTTTTGATTGCGCTCAAATTTCACATGAATATATTAATTCATAGAATTAAGGTTGTGTAAAAAAAAATTTTGGGAAACGGATAAAGAATGTAGGGGTTGTAAGTCGGGGAAGTGTTAAAAAAAAGAAAAAAGTGTAATATTGCAATTTTCATTACAAAATATCTTTTTGATTGCACTTGAATTCACACGAATATATTTAAATTTATAAAAAACAAGGTTCTGTAAAAAAATCATTACAATCGGATAAAGCATGTTGGTGTTGTAAGTCGAAGAAATGTTTAAAACTCGAAAAATCGTAAAATTTGCGTTTTTTATGAGAAATAATATTTCGATTGCGCTAAAAAAAGTGGCAGTTCTAAGTTCAGAGATTTCAAAGGCATCCAGAAAAATTTTATCGCAATTGGATTTTTAGCAAAATATTTGCGAATTTTGTATTTGTTGAATGTAACAACAAGGATAAACAATAAATAAGGGACGATACAACATAATGTCCTGATATAATTTTAACAGATATATAAAATGGCAAACATTTATTATTTATGAAGCAATTCAAATAAGCCAAAATATTGAAACAACGCGGACAGAAATTTGGGACCATAGCATGGCTTGCTAGTCATAAAAAGGGGAGGGAAGAGCGTATAGGTCCACCTCGCAAGACATCAGTTAGCAAGTAGGGGAGTATAATAATCCCTGACATTAGAGGCGAGCTGCGGTCGTTGTCGGGACATTTCCATTCCTTTGACGACCCCCCCCCCCCCCCCCATTAAGACGGGCGACAATGACTCACGAACGATGACAAAGGCAATGACGACCACGACGCGAGAAACCTTTCTCCCTGTCCCCCAGGCTAGAGTGCGCATTATGTACTATCCACAACCTAGTCAAAACACCTGAAGAGGGTCATACATTTCACCCTAAAAAAAGGTTTTCCTTGAAAAAAATATATAGGCTAGGCCTTTTAAAAACAATTGATGGCGACTCGCCACCCCCCCCTCCCCTCCACACCCTCTCAGCACATACTCATTAGAAATTGCTGCTATGGTGTCTACAAAATATTTTGCTGTTGAAAAAGTAAAATGTAAGTTTCTTAGAAAATTCTTAGGTGTCTTCTTCATAGCGTATGCATATGAATTTGAGATTCTTGATACCTTTAAGTGATTTCTGACTTATAAAAAAATTTTTTAAATAATTCAAGTATTATTTCAGTTTTTTTTGGGGGGCCCGCCGAACTTTTTCACGTTTTTTTATTTAATATGATGAATTGCTGTTTATTGAAATTTTTTATAAAAATGTGACCATTTTTATCGGGGCCCCCGTTTCCCCGGGTTTGCGGGGTCCGCCGCATGCCAGTGGATATATTGACTATCCCACAAACCCTTTCTCTGCCATTTGTAATCGTAAAAATTAAAAAACGACAGACGAGTGGCAAATAACGAAAAGGCCCCTGTAGGCACCAAGGTACATCCAACATTTACATTGTCTTACCTTTACGTTTTGTATGAATATTCGAATGACTGTGATGTGCTCGTTTAAACCTTTTGCAATTTTAAAACAATAATATTTTCATTTAAAAACTTTATATGTTAAGGTTGGGTTGGGGGCCCTAGGGGCCCCAACCGGGGGGGCCCCGTACGGGGTTCCGTAGTTCGTACCTGCCAGTCCGCCTCTGTTCGGAGTGGTGTTTATTATGGTCACAAGCTCACAAAGTCGGTCCCCACACTAGTGAGGTATTTGTGAGATGATTGTGACTGAAATCAATATTTCATGTAAAAAATGTCATCACTTTGGGACCTCTCTATAAACACACAGAGTCAACCCAAAAAAGAATATATTTATTTCTACTCTCAGAGTGATACCAGAACTGTCACTTTGATACTCTTTTTTTATTTGCATCTCATTCGGATGACTTTAAGCGTTGTGTCTGAGCCCCATATTTTTTGTTTAATTTTGAATTGAATTTGCTCACATTAGTGGTGTTTGAGAGGGCTTTGATAAGTAACCTATGACGTTATTTATCCCAATGCAATGTGAGTAATTTGTGAGAAGTTATTTGTCACATTGTAACCTCTAAAATACAATTCGGATACCAAAATATAAGCTAAATTAATCTACTCATTAAGTGTTAACAGAGTTGTCACTTTGATACTACTTTTTTTTGCATAAAAAGTCCTCACATCGTGAGACTTTGAGAGAAGTTTGCGAGCAGTATATGCATTTTTATTTTATTTTTTATTCGCTCACATTGTGCGGGGTTAAATGCGATTTGAGAAGTATAACTTGTGATTATATTTATTTTACCCAATGCAATATTTATTATGTAATTTTAAGAAATTATTTGTCAGTTTGTTACCTCTCTTGCAAACCAGCTCGGGTAGGCCCTACCATACAGATTCCTTAATCGAATTATGATTTAATCACAGAGTATTTTTTATAATTTTATTTAAGACTTTTATTACCTTTTCAATGCTATTCTGTAACTTCATGTGTTCCTGGTTCATAGTATAATAAATAACAATATTATTATAATAATATTACAATTATTACATTTTTCGTAATTTATGTAAACTGAGGAAACCCTAAAATACTTTTCCACTAGTTCGAGCCCCTTTTGAATCTTCAGTGATAAAATCAGATCCCAAAAAATAACGTTTGGATTACAAGCTCACAAAATATTTCGTCATTTAACTGAAATTATTTTTGTGGATTGTGATGTACGTTTTCAAGATCAGTCACATTATTGATTTTTAAAAGGACTTACATGGTTGGGCTAATTGGAAAAATTTAAATCATACAATTGGTATTTTAAAAAATGGGAAAACGGGCCAAGGGACAATCGGGCAAACAAGTATTGATTCTGGAGTTACGTAGTTGTGACTCAATGCGGCTAATCCCCTGCATTCGCATCAACTACTGAAGAAAAGCCTGGGGAAAACTTCCTGTCAGGAACTCGGCATGGCGCGTCGAATCGCGTGGACACCCGAATCAAGAGTATAGCTAGCACTTTTTGTACTTGGGCTAGAACAGTTGACATGTTTGCTATAGACTTCTGAGTTGAAGCGGGAATCGAAGGAACTCGGGAGTTAATATATTGGAAGCAGGACCCATCCGAAAAAATATTTTTAAGCCGATATCAGAAAATCATCAGTATGCAATGTGAAGTATTTTTATTTGAATTTTGTTATGTCCACGTGTGTGTCAATTTCGCGAATTTATTGTTGATGCGAAGTGCCAATTGGGACAAATCAATTCCTTAATAATTAAGGAATTTGATTTGTCAATACCGAGCGGAACACCAGTGAGTCTATCAATTAAAGTGACTTTATGTAAGTGTAAAAATGTGATGTGTTCATAGATGGACAAAAATATTTATCTCAAATGATATTGCAGGACAGAGACTTTCCAAGTGGGTGGATTTCGAACTCCCCGGCCCATACTTATCTTATTGATAAACACAAGAAATCAAACCAGCTTCCTTGATTTTAATAAAATATTGATTGGGGCTGCGTTCCAATGTGATTGTGACCTGCTAGCCACTATACCGACTACCCACTAGCCTGCTAACTGCTACCTACTTACACCTTTAGGCATACACTTTTGAAGCCTACCTACTAGGGCCCTACTCACAGCTTCCTAACCTAACAAAAAACATAAACAATAAACAAACCCTAACCCCACTTTTTACCTGAAACAATAGAAAAGAATGCGTGACTGATGTAAGTTTTTGTATTTGCTGTATAAAATCAATTTATTATAGTAATATCATAAATTTTCATTACACTTTAACTCCATAAGTAGCTTCTAGTTGTGGGTTTGTGGTGCGAAATAACTGACCGCCATTTTGCTAGGCGCTAGTAGGCTTCGTAGGTACCACTTTCGCCTGCTGTCTGCTATCTGCTAGCCTGCTAGCCAAATCGGAGTTTTGGGTCGCCTGCTATAGACTTCATTTCCGGTAAAGAGTCCACTACGCAGTAGACTAGCGTAAAAATAAAAGCATTGGAACGCAGCCTGACTCTCGTCAATTATTCTCGTCGACTATAAAGAACGAGTAACATAATCTCACATCAAGCATCGCGCAACAGCCCATTATTCTTTATATTTGAGACAACACGTCACAGTGTCAAATGGAAATGTTCTATCTCGATTTTTGCGTTTGTCGTACGAAAAACGAAATGCATGATTGTGTTTTTCTTTAATGCGTATGTTTGAAGATTGCAACCCCATCTATGAGAAAAGGAGTGAAATTCATTTTTTTAAAAGTCCATTTTTGTCAAATTTTTGGGGCTGGAATCAGAATAAAAACTGTTCTATCTCGAAATGAAACAAATGGAACCCTCGTTTTCGTTCCCGCCGCGGCGTTCGAACACGGCGACGCCCACGATTTTAAGTGAAATGTAATGACGACTTGGCCTTAGTACAGACGATTAATAGATATAACACAAACTTGAAAAATGATTGCGTTTTATAATTTTTTATTTTGTTTACATGCACGGAAGCCTGATTCGGCATGTAGGGTGAAAGAGCGTGGGGCCGTGGCCCTCCCTAGGCTTAGGACCTATGTACGTTGCCCTGAAGTCTGAAGATTATTCATTGTGAAGCATTTACCACGCCACTTAAAACTTTAAAGTCCTTCTAGCTCAAAAACTATAGCGTGTGTGATAGAACACTTGTATTCTGACAAGAAAAGTTTGTTTGGGGGGTAAAGAGTATTAATTACTGCTTCCATGCAATCATTGATTACTTAAAAGTAAAATACTGTAGAATTATTATCAAGTACGGGACAAAACTCAATAACTCAATAACAAAGTTTATTTGTTTAGGAATAAATAAATAAATACTTATTCCAGACAAATATTCTTAGAGGTCATCACAAAGTTTTAATTATTATAATGTAATATGCTATGTGTGGGAAATAAAACTTACTGACTTACTTACTTACTTATTTACAATACTATTAAAACACAATAATAATGCACGTATTAATAAAGGTAAGTAGGCCACAGAGCAAGTGCACAATGCCTGCGATAGTTGCATTGTTTTTTGCGTGGTATCCTATAGGTGGTATTTCCCTGTCGACTTCAGCGTCTTCTGTGGCGCTACGGTTAAGGTGTTTGGCTTTTAGATGCAGTGTCACAGTCGGAATCGAGTTCGAGTCACCATGATAAAACTTGTAACTTATAATTGTGTCAATTTAACATATGTTGTGTATTAGTGTACGGCGTCAAATGGTTTTCTGTGCAACTTTTTGTAAGAATATAGCACCATATGTCGTTATGCTCAGGAAGCCTCACAGAATATGAATCACTTTGGTGCCAGAGCGCCGCCCGCGACTGGGGGCGGACACGCCGCCCCCAAGTTTGACCACGCTCGGGAATATAAAACGCTCAATAACACCCAAACTGTTGATCGGACAACAAACATAAAGAGATAAATTATGCTTAAAATGTTTGGATTTAGGTAAAAAGATACTAATTCATTTTGGCCGTGCGCATCTGGGGGGGGGGAAAACGCCGCCCCCTAATTTACCACGCTCGGGAATTTTAAAACGCCCAATAACAGCCAAACGATTGGTCGGATAACAAAAAATCAAGAGACAAATTATGCTTAAAATGAATGGATTCAGGTTATATGATACTAAACACATTTTCGCCGCCCGCAAATGGGGGGTGGGGGGAAACGCCGCCCCCCAAGTTTACCACGTTTGGGGAAAATATATAACGCTCAAAACAGCCAAACATTTTGGTCCGACAAAAAAAGTTCAAGAGGAAATTTTTGCTTAAAATAAAAGAATTAAAATTATAAGATAATTATTTATTTTACAAGTCGCAAAATTATTGTTTAATTTATAAAATAATAATTATAACAGATCGATAAGAGTTAAATTGTAGCAAATACAAGTTAAAACAATTGTATGGAATTTGATGTTTTTCATATGTTAAAAAGCAATGTTAAGCCTTTTTTGATGTGGACTTGATTCATCGTTTTGCATAAATGACTCATTGAACAAAACAAAAGACATTAGCAACTCATAGGGCATGACATAGGAGTAGGACATGAAGACCCTTGCCTAAAGAAGCTTCCAGTGTTTTGCTCCAGAAAAGGCATGTAATCCTGGAAGAGCTGCTGCCTTCTTTACACCTATAGGCATTGTAAATAGGAGCCATGGAATAACTCTTTGCGAGTTCTTGAATAGATCGGGGTATCTTCCTGACGGCAAGGATAAATACTCGGTGTCCGGAGAGAAAATAAAGTACTTGGGATGTTCCCGTACAGTTGCATCAACAGCGAGAAGAAACATCTTTGTATCGGCCTCTTCTTGCGAGCTTTTAAGTGCTCCAATTCTATTATGTTCGATTTTGTTTGATTTGACCATGCCACTATAACTTTCTTATGGGTAAGGACTGCGTGATCAAGAATGTTTTCAATAAGTAAGCAGTCAAATTAATTTTTTGTGGAATTGTGTGACAGGAATTTTTTTTATCTGAATGTGGCAAACGTAAATGTTATCTTTCCCCCCTGTAAGCCACAGGGTTAGCTCCACATTGTCTGTTGTCAGACTTTAGGGACATTGGTACATCAGAAAAGATCAAACACGACGAGCATTGCATCATTCATGTACCCTTTTATCAAGCTGTTTCACAAATTTATCGTCCCGTTCACTGAATTAGTCCGCTGTCTTCTTGAAAAGCTTTTTACCTCGGCCATACCATCAACAATAGATACGCGCATTAAACCACTTCCATAATTATCATTGAAGTCTTGCTGTTGGCAATCGTTTGGGAAATTTTTTCAAGAATCCCCATTAAACACTTTTTGGAGCAATGATGCATAGTTCCATCTGCGGAAGACAATGCTCTTGGAAAACCCCTGATAACTCATACGAGCCAATTCAGTCAAGTGAAGGTCTATATCAGGTTTTAGAGCATGCAACAAAAGGTAACCTCAAGAACAATGCTCAATCTTCTTTTAACTAGACTATTTCATTTTGGGGTTTTTAAACCCCAATTTCTTTCCTGCATTTTTCTACGTTGCAGATTACCTCTTCATGACCATAGATTGTCGTTGCTTGATGTTATCCTGTTGTCATCAACAAAACTACGTATTTTTTCTTGGCCAAAGACGTTTCTGATGCAAACATAGTTTTGAACTTTAATAGGCATGACTATATTGACTCTTTTGTGATTTGATGAGTTGAGTATAGAGTCATCAAGAAATGGATTACATGGCAAGGCTCTCAGTGTTTTAGTGAGAGTTTCTATGTTATTGTTATGTCGATTCAAACATGAGCAATTGTCATTGTGGTGTCTATTTAGTTGATAGATCAACTACGCCTGCGATCTTCTTTGATTCTTGTACTATTCGTGTCATCTACTCGGGAGCAATTAGAAAGAAGCGAGTCAGTGCGTTCGGATTCAATGAAAGCCCCACAAATCCATTTTGCATTGTGCATGCTTCCAATAGAACAAAACCGAACAATGTTTTTATTTTCAACCCAGGTTTCCCGCAATAAAATCGTTGTATATTTCAGGTGATTTTGTAGGTAGCTCGGCCCCTCTCTGCTAAAAACAATGGAATAACCCTTTTCGTAATTAAGTTAATCGCGAGCAAAGAAATATTTTGTCATTGCATCCATTACTTTGAGATGTAATTCCCACATCACCAGAGCGAACTGATACTGTGAATGACAGAGTTCTATTAACATTTGCATATTGTATTTAATTAGCGATTTGAACACGGGACAGAAGAACATTCTTTTTGGAATTCGTGAACTTCATTTGGGATTGTCATCTTTTTATCCTGTTTGGCATCTTTCTTCAAACTCTGCGCTTGACTTTTGCAAGGGTCTCGAAGTTCAGGATATGTTTTTAAAGAAAGCTTCCATGAACAGACAATGTAATGAGTGTTATGTAATTAAATGGGCATCAATATACGTTTAAAATGTTTCCCATCGAGTATTGTGAAATGTACAAGGACCGTACAACCCAACTTTAATCCAACTTGCATCAATACTTCTCCACTCTTAGTGTGTGGAAAAAAAGTATTGCAGAATGAATTTTATGCCATAATGGAGTCCTACGTGCTTCCTAATTTCCCACTGACAGCAATAAATGATGCTCCATTAAATTGACACATATAGGCCTAGTCCGTATCTAACATAATTTTTGTCCAATCAAACGTTTGGCTGTAAAAGCGTTATGTTTCAAGCCGTGGCCATGCTTGGGGGCGGCGTCCTCCCCTCCCCAGTTGCGGGCGGCGAAAAATAATCATTATCTTTTGACCTGATTCATTTTTTTAAGCATAATTTGCCTCTTTATTTTTTTTTTTTTTTTGTCCGATCAATCGTTTGGCTTTTTGAACGTTATTTCCAAGCATGGTAACTTGGGGGGGGCGTTTCCCCACCGCCCAGTTGCGGGGGGGCGAAAAAAAATCATTATCTTATGACATGATTCATTCATTTTAACCATAATTTGCCTATTGATTTTTTGTTGATCGATCAACCGTTTGTGTGTTGTGGGCGTTTTATATTCCCGAGCGTGGTAAACTTGGGGGGGGCGTCCCTGCACCCCCCAGTTGCGGGGGGCGAAAATAAATTAGCATCTCATAAAACCCTAAACTCTATTATTTTAAGCATAATCGTGCCTCTTTCATTTGTGTTGTCCGATCAACCATTTGTGTGTTGTTGGGCGGTTTATATTCCCGAGCGTTGGTAAACTTGGGGCGGCGTCCCTGAACCCCCAGTTGCGGGGGGGGAAAATGAATTAGCATCTTATAACCTAATCTATTATTTAAAGCATAATTTGCCTTAATTTTGTGTTGCCCGATCAACCGTTTGGCTGTTATTGAGCGTTTTATATCCCGAGCGTGGTTCAAACTTGGGGGGGGCGTTCCCGCCCCCGTCGCGGGCGGCGCTCTGGCACCAAAGTGATTCATATTCTGTGAGGCCTCCTGAGATAACGACATATGGTGCTATATTCTTACCAAAAAGTTGCACGGGAATGCGATATACGACCATTTGACGCTGCACTATATCCCAATTGCAGGTTATCGATTGATGTAACAATAGGAAAAAAAAAGTAAGAATTAGTATTTAATATAATATTAAAATGAAAATCGAATCTAATTTTTAGTGTTTCGTTTGCTTATTTGCTCCTAGATCGCGTTACAGGACGCGTGGATAGTTGTGAGAGTATTCTGGTACAATCTGTGAGCTCTTTGTGAGCACTCCAGTCAATCACCAGATACAACTCTATGAGTACTCTGTGAGAACTCCTAGGAGTTTATTGGTACAACTCTGTGAGAACTCCTAGCTGTATTTTTGTACAACTCTTAGAGTACTCAGACATAGTAAAATAAGACAACTCGAGAAACAACACCTGTTCCTTCTGAGAGTTAAAGGGTATTGATTGTCGGCCCATTTGAGATCTCCGATGCCATTTCTAAAATCTTTTTAACATGCTCTCCGGGATGGATTTAAACTTGTCACATTTATCTCAATTTGCACTCTGTGTTTACTGGGGTATAGGGTTGCCAACCGTCCGGAATTTCTCCAGACAGTCCGATTTTGATGCCTTTGTCCGGAAGAGGAATTGCCTCATTCCGGACGGACTTTTTCCGGAATTTGTTGAAAAAGTCATATTTGTACTACATTTTATTGAATTTTAGAGTATTGCAGTGAATGAGTGTTTTTTCTCTCTAAAGTTGGACATCAGTTGGTTTGGTAATTTGGAATAAAAGTTAGTTTCTTTCATGTAGCCGCCTTTCCGTAGTCCTACTCCTAGCTAGTTGTGCTCGTGACTGCCCTGTCCCACTACCCCTCCCCAACCCCTTTGTAGTGTATGCGCACTTGGCGAGGCGCAGGCGCTACTTGAACTCCGCTGGCCAAGGCCAACGTAACTCAATCAGCACTGGCGCGCAAGCAGAAACATGAGATTTCAGTTTAGTATTAGTCCGTTTGTTTAGCGACCGTGGCCAGACGTGTCGGCACTTAACGTACAGTGAGCGATTTTCCTGTGTTTTCTGTCGGATTGTTGCATCGTGAAATGGAACTGGTAGGCAATTCGCCTCCCAAAAAGAAGAAGAGAGTTTGTCTTTCGTGACGAGTGGCTTCAAGATGAAACATTCAAATCGTGGATTAGTAAAGACAGAGGCGATAATCCTGATCCATCAAAAGTGCACTGCAAAGCGTGTGTATGTAACGATACATCCAAGTCATTGAATATTTAAATTACGTATCCGGCTGTTTTGAAGGATAAAAGGGTCCAAAACAATTTCGCCTCCGGCGGCTGGGGCTTCGCCCCAGACCCCTTGTGTGCCCACTAAAATTGGAGCTTTGTCCGGAATTCTAGTTGACCCAAGTTGGTAACCCTAAGTACGTACCATACACGGAGTGGAAATGATTGTATGTATGTGGTTCCACGTGTGTACACCAACTACGGTGTGCGTTGCATACATTATGCTGTACCAGCGTTATGCAATGAATTGCCTGAAAATGTCAAAAACGTTCAAAAAGGAAAGTTTAAAAGATTACATATTTAAAAAAATTGAAAAATAAAAAGTTACATTGTTTTTAATAACCTACATGATTCACCTATTTAATTGTTGGATGAGCGTAGCGAGCGTAGCGAGCGAAGCGAAGATTCCATTTCACTACACTGGAGAAAAAAATCCGGAATGTTTTTTTTTTTTTCTTTTTTTTTGTATTTTTGTCTGTTTGTCCACACGATTCCGGCTAAACCGATAATCCGATTGCGATGAAATTTTATGGAGGCCTTCGAAATCTCTGAACTTAGAACTGCCACGTTTTTGAGCGCAATCGGAAAATTTTTTCTCATGAAAATCGCAATTTTACGATTTTTTTTCAATTTTTAAAAAATTTCTTCGACTTATAACACCTACATGCTTTATCCGATTTTAATGATTTTTGCACAGAACCTTTATTTTATGAATTTAAATATTTTTGTGAAATTTGAGCGCAATTGAAAAAATATTTATCATAAAAATCGAAATTTTACAGGTTTTTTCTTTTTTTAAACAACTCTTTGACTTATAACACCTACATGCTTTATCCGATCGTAATCATTTTTTCGCAGAACCTTTATTTTATGAATTAATATATTAATTAAAATTTGAGCGCAATCGAGAAATTATTTCTTATGAAAATCGCAATTTTACGATTTTTTTTAACAATTACGATTAATTAAAAAAAATTAAAAAATTAAGTTAATTTTAAATTTAATTTAATTTAATTTAAAAAAAATTTCAACTAAGTAATGATTTTGCCACAGAACAACAGAAAATTCGCATAACACATGCAGCTCAATGCACCAATTACGCTCATCCAACAACGCGGCGGGACTTAAGCGTTTTCCTAGTTAAAAAAATAATGCAATATAGACAAATTGTGGTTGTACGTGTCGTGGTGCTCGAACTGTCATCATGTTTAAATGCGAAATGTGCTATTGTGGTGATGTTTTGATCATGGTTTTTTTGGTTGTGGTGGAATTTGGTCTTTGAAAAAAGCTTTATCAATAGCCTTGCAGCTGTTTCTTTTGTTTAGGGTGTGTTACTTTTTTTGGTTGTTTATTATTAAATTTTGTTATATCTCAATTTCATTCTAGGGAATATTTAAATTCAATGTTGCCGTATTAGGGAATATTTAAATTCAATGTTGCCGTATTAAAAAGAAATAATCAATTTAATTTAATTTTGTTTGTCAAGAATGCATAACTATAATGGAAATATCATCTGTATTGACATAGGAACTGGATTCCAAGGGCTTGATTTTTGTATTACTATGTACACACGTATAAAAAGATTTGAACCTGCAGATAAGCTGTTTTGCAGCTTCGCAGGACAATCGATTGCATCTGTAAATAAATTGTTCAATAAAGGCAACTTAAAAAAACTACTACTACTACTACTACTACTACTACTACTACTACTACTACTACTACTACTACTACTACTACTACTGCTACTACTACTACTACTACTACTACTCCAACTCCACTACTAGGCTCACTGGTACTAAATATTTATAATTTGCAATGAAAGTACAAGCGCACAGTGTACTGACACAACAATGTCAGATTTTATTGTCTGCAATAATTATTATTACTGTACCAATAATTTCCAAAAAGGAAATCAAGTTTACAATATTATATATAATAGCTTATCTTACATTGTTTTGAATGAAACAATAATGGAAGGAAAGACACAATGGTTACATATGTAATGAGAATTCAATACATGCTTACAACAATTATAACAAAAAAACAATACATTTAACTGTTTTTGATATTAACAGCAAGTACAACAAACATATTTTTTATTTTCGTTGGATTATCTCAATGTTGTTAATAATATTCTGCGTTATTATATAGTATTTTAATTTGCTAGTCATAACAGGTTATTAATTCCTTTTTAATTTTTGAAAAGCATTTTTAATTTTCATAACAACAATCACCATTTATGATACGTTTCATTTGCATTAAAATCACATTCCGAGTTCGGTCAAGTAATTGAGGCATTAAGTATAGACAACATTGTTTACATGAAATGCCTCAAAACTTCTCCTAAGTGGTTAATATTGTATGTAGAGACTCATTGAGTCATGCACTCAGAGGGCCATCTTTCTTACCACTTTAAAGCTAATGTTGCAAGTATCAATTTTTAAAATTTCTATTGTTATATGACACATAAAATATACCAAAGCATAGCAAGAAAATTAAGTTACAGTTAACTATACATACATAAGAATGTAAGATAATGACTTAGCTGAACTGATTTGCATAATATATTAACATGTTGTAGAATGTAATATGTATTAATATGGCAGTACAAAATGTATATGGCAGGCTATTTAACTTAAAATTACTAGATTAGAAAAGCTAAAATTATAAAATCATATGGCACACAAAATTAACTATTTATAGCACCAGTGTGTACAACTTCACGCAAAACTTCCTTCGCAGGAATCCCAAATAAACATTATTTATAATACTAAGCACAGTCTGTTAAATAATTACCAGTACCTAATAGTAATACAGTATTGTAGGATTCCTTTTTTGCAAAATTATTGTTTTCTTAAGCTAGTAGTAGTTATTTCCACATTATCTTATTGGCTTGTAACAAATATCTTTCTATCATTCATACAAAGGAGTTTCTCTGTGTGTTGTTTTCTAAAAATACACAACTGTATTTCTAGCAATGGCAGTGTTAGAAACTTAGAATGATAAAGCACGTAAGAAATAATTCAGTTTTCAACATTTTCAGGTGAAAAAGGTACACACTAACATTTCACAAACAAAACATAAATAATATAAAAATTATTCTTGATTCTTCCAGCAATGTAAAATAACTTTCCAGATACACTTGGCAGACCTAAAAGAAGATCTCAAATCGAGATTGCAGTATGTAAAAGCGTATTGGACTTGTTTAAATAAAGCAGCATACAAAAACATCTAGGTTCATTGGGCTGCCAAGCTTCCCCAGGAAAGCTATTTGATCCGATCGAGTTTATGAAAGTTCTTAATGAATATGCGTGCTGTTTTATAGCTCCGGCTGGTCAAATCTTTTCTTTAAAGTAGAAAAACATAAATACATTTCATTAAGAACTTCGTCACTTTCTACACTTCAAAGTTTTCTTAATGATTAATATTATTTGTTTCAGAGCATTTCCAAATTGAAATTTCTGATCCCGTTTTAAATGAACACATTATTTAAGTGCAGAGTTCTTGATCTTTAGCTTGAATTCAAATCAATCTTAATGAACAATCCCAGCCATATCTTGGTCAAAGATATCATTGTCATTACCGTCATCTTCGTCATCATCAGCGTCATCATCTTCGTCATCCTCCTCCTTTCTGTTATCACTGCAAACAAACCAGCGATTAATACTATATTCTTGTGGCTAACATATCATCCTACAGGCCCACATGACAAAATATAGCACACACACTCCTCAACAAAAAAATAACTGGGGTTGCACACAATAATCAATAATCAATAAGAATGCATTTTATTGAATTGCATGTTTTTTGAAACAACATGGCTTACGAACAATAACATTTCGCAATCCCAGAGGCTGATAATTCTCACTGTTTCTGACCGTTTTCTTCTTACAAATCCAATCTTGATCATGCCCGTCTCTTGGAAAAACTACCATAATTTTTATTGACATCATTGTTTGATATTATCCATCCACCAGTAATGCTGTCACCATGGGAACCATAGAAAAAAGGCCATTCGTTATCTTAATGCTGTTCATGCTTCATTCAGTGGGAAGTGTGTAGGCCTACTAACATTTCCTTACCTATCGGTACCTAATTTGTACTTTCTCAAACTCTACTTACCTAGGATGCATTGATGGCCATCCCATTTATTATCTTAAACAACAAGACATTGCCATTAATGACTTCATGTGTGGCTGTATTGATCCCCACTTCATATGAAATGTAGTTTGCATGCAGGTCTACAATTGGTGTGAGTCACATACATAGAATACTAGTTTGTGTTTGTGTGTATGGCCTATAATCAAGTAAATACCAAATACTGTAATATTACACTGCGCTCAATACAGGAAAGAGAGCTGTGAAACGGGAAACAAGTAACAACAGCGATCCTGTGTATTGGTGTGAAATAAAACCACGGCCATCTGGACGTCAAAACATAACTAAAATACATTAAAGAAGGCCTTAAATCGGGAGACAAGTCACTGCTTTTCTCCAAACATAGGGCCTAAATACTTACATTTCTCTATGAATAAGTACTAATGTCATCTGTCATTATCATTTTGACACAGTCATGTTCAAAGGTTCTCGTATTATTACTAGCCTACGTTATTGTCTAGCTTGTTCTTGCACATTTAATTTTTTTTGTATTGGTTACTGTAGAACTAAATATTTGTACGTCTTTTTGAATTGTGTATGAAGTATTATTTATCTAGATCCTAGCTCTGAAATGATGGTAATCTGTCTCTGAAAAAGATGCATAGGAATACTAATCTGAAATGATGGTAATCTGTCTCTGAAAAAGATGCATAGGAATACTAATATTTCAAACTGATTTTTGTGTTTTCTCCTCGATCCAAGCTTTTATTTATTACTATGCACTGTTTGTTCTTAGATCATGCATGTATGCATCAAGATATAATAGAGCCAATGCCTTCCCCTGTCTTGCGGTTTCAATGCTTTAAACAGTGCACAAATTAATGCAATTCACCCAGGTGCAAGAAGTGATTGACTAAAATAGTTAAGTTTTAGTTTTTTCGGTAGGGTAGTAATAACTATCCACTAGCCTACTAAGGGGAATCTTGCCCTTGTAAACCCGAGAAGTGCCAACGTCGATAATATCGACTTTGAGAACGCCGCAGGAATGCCAGCGTCGATTCGACCTTTTGAAATATGAGTACGGTATTGAGTAGTATCGCTATCTAGAAGCGTAGTTGAGTACTAAATGAAACGCGCGTAATTTAAAAGGTCGAAAAAATTGACGCTGGCACTTTGCGCGACGATTTCAACGTCAATATTATCGACGTTGGCACTTTGGGACTTCATAACAACCAAAATTCATTGTTGAGCCTGACGCACATATATATGCAGTCACTTTTTTAATTTCTGTCTAAAGTACTAACATATCAACTCAACGTCATAGTCGCCTACTCTAAAACCAAAGTTAAACATCATATATCCTCCCAACTCGGGTTAAAAGAGATGGTTTGTAATTATTTCGTATGGAGTTTAAAAGGCAGTCTAATCTGCCCTGCACACGTTATTAACATTGTACAAAACAGACCAAAAAAATAGACAGTTTTAAATTAGTGGCCGCATAGCTCAGTTGGTAAGAAAATAGCCCGGTAAGCTAAGGTCCTGGGTTCGTTCCCCGGTGTAGTCACTTTTTTAATTTCTGTCTAAAGTACTAACATATCAATGTCATAGTAGCCTACTATAAAACCAAAGTTAAACAATATATAATATACTAAAAATATCTTAGTTCTTTTGTTATTTACTGAATTTCTTTGAAATTTTTTGTGTAAAAATGTTGTCATACAGGACAGTAGTTTATGAGGAATAAAATTGGTGGTCCAGATAGGTAATTTCATGGCAAATTGCCTTTGAAATGAAAAAAAAATCACAAACAATTTTAATTCAAAATATTCAAAATCATTTTTTTTAAAAATAATTTTTGTTTGTATCATTGCATTGTTCAGTTTATGCCAAAGATTTTGATGTGTGAAACTTTATGATCGGACCATAACTTTGGCTTTAAAGTCACTTTTCATTAAAACTACAAAATGTATGTTTTAGCCTGTATCCAGAGTCTCTTTCCAGATTAGACCATCATATGCAGTGAGCCCTTTATAGAAATGTATTACTTTATTACTAAATTACAATATCTCAAGTTCCAAAGTTGATTGCAATCACATTAAAACTTGGCCTGGCAAAAACAACCCAAGCACACATCAGGATTTGAATTTTGCGCCTCATGTTACACCAGCGCCCCTGGCGGCGCGGTGTGCTTGAGGCTAGAAATTGTCTCCAGTTACAGCAATGGAATAACAGCCTTCTTTCCTGTATTGAGCGTAGTGTAATATTATGGTATTTGTAAAGACGTAACTAATAACTTAATTACATGTAGGCTACTGAATGGCAGTTACGTAGGCCTGAAGGACTAGATATCAAATAATATTGTTTATTTTAATGTTTATATAACTTCTACAGTAATCTTCATGTTATTACGGTACTGTTGAAATGTATATTATTTCTTAATATCTTAATTGTTAACAATTAAAAATGAAACAAATACAAGTTATACAACATGCTATACAGAAACAACATACATACCTTCAATGCTCTAGAAGTTTATCAATCACAATCACAAAAAATTATAATACTATTGTTATTTCTGGTATTGATGTCCTTGATACAACGATGAATAGGAGGGGCAAATAAACGAGGGATGTTGGAATGTAAGTTCTTTGAGCATTTGACTTGAGGACAATATTTGGTATAGGATGGTCATTATCACGGGCTAGGTGATTTGTTTCTGATGCAATATTTGTGAAAACTAGGGAAGAAGGAATCCAACGGGATCTATTTAATTTATTTATTAAATTTTAATTTGAGACAAGAAACAAATGTAAAAAAGGAAATAAAAAGTTATCAAAATAAATTTTGAATAGTTACATTACATGTACCATATTCAACCAATTAAAATGAGAATAGATTAACATTATTAAACCCAAATAAAACATAAATATGCAAAAGGAATAGATTGAAAAGAATGGACAAAGGAGAATTCATGTGAAGACATCAAATAGTTCCAAGCAGCAAGAAAGATAGAAAGAACACACACTTTAGATGCCAATCAGAAAACATTATTGTGTAATTAGGCCTACTGTAGTATGTATGTAGTAGTATGAGAGTATTTTTTTTTAAATCATAGGTTTTGTTTTTTTAGTTAAGATTAAGAAATATACAATGGTAGGCCTAACAATACCTACACATAACTTGAGTCCCGGTACCACACTTTTAGTTTTAGTTAGGTAAAATATTTGTATAAACTGTAAGAAGAGGTAGTGAAAAATGGTGATAATGAAATTTGCGATTTTAAAAAAATGTCCATTTTATTGCCTAAAATGTAATATTGTCGACAAATTACATCATTTAGAGATGGAAAAAACACGTTTTGAAATTGCGAATTTCACAAAATCTCGCGTATAGCACGAAATAAAGAACAAAATAGTATGAAAATGGTCAAAATGTGAATTAAGTCACAAAATTTAGCATTTTAGTGTGCAAAATGTAGTGTGTGGTGGAGGTGCCGGTCCAGACCGAACATTACGCGTGCGGCAGGCAGTACAGTAAACATACAATGCAACAGCGTTCCGTGAAGTCACGGACTTTATGGAAATAGACCCCCAAAATAATGGTGCGTACAAAGCTTTATTTTTTGTTGGGAATCGATTCTGAATAGATACTTGGGTCACAATGATCGATTCTAACTTTTTGGAATCGATGTCATCCCTAACTTAAGGGGCTACGTTTTTTTTTTTTTTTTTTAGAGTAACGTTTTTGACAATTTTTGTGAAATTGCAAAAAACGCGAAATCTGGGTTTTTGTATCACAATTTCTCATTACCTCTCACTATAATAAGCACCCCAAAGTGACTTGAAGGAATAGTTTATACATACATGTGTATCATACATTTTAAATAAAATAGCTATGCATTACCCAAATCGAGAATTTTAATTTGCTGCTAGTAGGGATGCCTATTGATGTGAAAATCATGAAATAAAATTATGATAATCGATCGATCAAGTGTAGTGGTTTTGCACACTTATTTGTATGTTTGCTGTTGAATGAGCTAATCAAATTTAGAGAAATTATTCAACAGCTTTAATTTTTTAGGGAACTTTTATTTCAGTGGATACTCTTACACACAGTCAAATGAACTTCAAACAACAGGCACTCCTTGCAAACCAAATCTAAACATAATCCATCTGTCCATTGCCTAGTTCTCCCACTAGAACAGGGATCCGCAACAGGGGAACCGCAAAGATTACCACCAGACCGCCAGAATACGTAGTTTACATTTAACGCTAAAATTATGTAATATGTAGGCCCTACATTAAAAATTAATTCTTCTCCAGACCAATTTAAAAAAAATGTATTAGTCTCCTTATCTTGCTTTATCTAGTGGTATTTGTACTCTACTATATAGTTCTATCAAGATCATATTTCTGCCCACTTTTACTAGAAAATTCGGTTTGTTATTGTTTCATGCCAAGAGTGAGATACACGTGTTTCTGCATAATCGACTCCCATGAAGTAGATTTTAGATTCAGATTCAGATTTAATAAGCTTTATTCATTTATTCATATGGATGCATATTCTACTTTGTAAATGCTTGACAAATGAGTGAGTGTAGCCTATCTCCCTGCATTCAGCACATATAATTTTTTTTTAATAAAATGGTTTTCATAAGAAATATTATGTTGACTATAGGCCTACTAAAATTCATAGAATATCGAAGTAAAAAGGTTTCAAAGGTCCCCTTTAAATTTCATTCTAGTTACTGTTTTCCTGTAGAGATCAGACAGACCAAAAACACAAACAAAAAACAATGTTTTTCTCGAGGTAGCGTATCCAAATTCAAAACTATTCACAGTCTCAAGGTTAAATACCAATGACGTCAATTTCCAACATGGCCGCAGCAACGGGTACAAGGGAAATATAGACAATGGTGAAAAATGGAGAAACGTCAAACTTTAGATTGAGTTTTCTAGATATTTTTAATTACGTACAAAGATCAGAATCGACTAGAAATATAAAAGAAGGCGAGGCCATCTTAAATAGTGACTTTTTAGTAACGTGTGGAATCGTGGAACGTAATTCAAGATAAGTTGAAAGTGCTGGGGCTATGCCTGCAAACAAGTGCTTTAGCAAGTAGCAACTAATCAACACACCATCACAGGATTTTTAAATCAAGGTGATAATCAAGGCTGTGGATATTCGTAAGATAGCCATAATAATAGTGAAAAATTATTCGTATTGTCAAAGATTTGATTGGCTCTAGGCGTGCTGTAATAATAGGCCTAGTATGGTAACCAATGTCATATGGTCTAATAATTAAGACAACATTTGAGTTGTATGTTCATGAAGTGCTGACAAAATACCTAGACTAGCACTAGCAGTGATGAAATAGCTAAACATAGGCCTACGGCTAGGCCAACATTACACATATGGACTTTCTTCCTGTTTTGTTTGTTACTTTTATTCTATGTTACGATCCAAATTAATCCTCAATTACAAAAAATGCACTCAGCACTTGACGCGGTTGTTGGTGGCACAGGGTCAACCTTGTGATTCTCTTCATAAAGCACTTTCCACACTTTTATTATCTATGACGTAGAACTGCATCCGCGACAAGGCCGAATGTAATGAAATCATTAACAGAAAAACATGGGCCTAAAAAGAATGGTAAAAAACAATACAACCTAACTAACAATGTTTTTAACCGCCGACCTTTTGCATAGAACACAAATGCGCTACCACTCTGCCACACTGCATTGTGGTGTCATTTATTTATTTAACGTCAATTCTATTCAGTTAAGAAACTTATTTGCAAAGGAGGACATCTATAAATCTAATAGTCGTCCCCATTCCTTTTGTCTGTTGGTAACCACAGAGTTGCCAAAGTCATTAGTTAGTTACACTAACATATTAGGTATCCCTTGGGAACTGATGGAAGGATTAATTAATATTTTTGTCCGCCAATGGGTTGCAGAACGGTACACAACAATACTTGCGACTTTTCACGCTTTTTTTAGAAGAAAATTCCAATTTACTAATTTCACTGCACGCCAACCCAGTAAGCGCCAAGCCTGGACACAGCTGACTTGTACCCTGTGGCTTAGGGAAAATTTCTCAGCCAGACTGCGTATCAAAGTTTTGTGATCGCGAATACAAGATTAATTTTTCTGGTCCGTGATTAAAATTTTCAAGAGCATAGTCAATAGATGGTTTACAAATATACAATAAGATATACATGTCCACATAGACCCCATCCGGACCCCACTATTATTTACTGCACTAGAACTTTCATTTTATGACTATTTGATTGATTCTAAGGAAAACGAATTCAACAACAATCCCCAAATGAGAACAAATCATACAATGATTTAATGCTAACAAACATTAGTGGCATATAATAATAAATCAAGTAAAAACATATCTGTTTTGTTTGTATAATTTCTTGTTTTGATAACAGCATTGCAATCTGTCAGGCCAATTTTTATTTAATTAAAAACATTGAAAACTTTAAACAAATCTTGCCAAGTGCAATGTATTGTTAGATTTGATTTACAAATCTGCTTTACAAAAACAAGTAACTACCAGGCATTTAACATTTGTACGCGCATTTTCAACAATATAATACCTCTTTTGTGTCTTACTTACTTTGAACATGGCTGGGCGTTGATTCCATTGACTGCGTTGTGGCCAATGTCAATCTCGTTTTCTTGGAAAGATATCTTGTGTATACAGCCGGTGAAACCCTGCGTGTACCGCCCTTCAGTCATCAACTCGAAGTTCTCCACACCCCCTATCGCACAAAGATATCACAAGTAAGACAAACTAGGGCTGCCTGCATCCCTCTAGTTGTTTAGTACATAATATAATTTTTTACCTTCTCTTCTCTTTCATTTACTTCTAAAATATTATTTAAAAATATAACCACGAGTACATAATCAAGCTGTTCATTATTGTGTGATTGTTATTTGTTATCAGGGTTGCCACCAAGTACTTTTTTATCCTGGAGAGATAATAATAATAATCATCATAACTCAGTTCCAACTATGTCGGGTTTGAGTGGGGGTTTTTTCCACCATTATCAAGGGCATGAAACTGTAGATACTAAGCTTGCCAGACTCAGTGTTTCTTCCACATCATCTAACTCCTTTCCCCTCCACCCAAATTTTCTCTCCCCTCTCTTCTGTCCTCCCACAGCTTTACTCTTGCCACATGCTCCCCCACTTCATTCCGTTTCCAACGTCTTCTTGAATTAATCTTTCCCATTTTTCTCTTGGCCCCTTTCCCACTTTCTTTTTCCCCTCCTCTGCCGCTTCAAATTCTCGTCTTGGAATCCTCTCTCTGCCCTCCTTTTCATATGTCCAAACCATCTTAGACGTTCTCTTCCTAGCTAAAATTCAATCTCTCCAATCCCAGTTCTTTCCTTATTTCATTACTTCTTATCTTGCCATCTTTGTAACTCCCTTAATAACTTCTTAAAACTTCATTTCTGCTGCTTCCAGCTGACTCTCTTCTTTTGTTCCCACTGCCCATGTTACTGCCCCTATGTTAGTTTTAGGTACAAAATATGCCCTTATACAGCAAAATTTTACATTTTTGTGGGAAAAAACTCATTCCATAGTTAAAATTTCTCACCAATTGGTAAAACCCCTTTGCTTTTTGCACTCTAGATGCCACTTCCCTACACACTTTTGCATCTTTTGTCAATATACTTCCCAAATATTTAAATTCTTCTTTTTCTTCTAAGACTTCTCCACGTAGTACAATATTTTCCATGTCTCTAGGCTTGCCCTTTGTCTTCTTTTGCATACGCAAACATTCACTCTTTTTCTGATTGATTTTTAGACCAAACTCTGTAGTAACTTCGTTCCATCTGTCCACCTTCTCCTGCACTTCTCTGGCACTCTCACCCCAAATCAACACATCGTCCGCAAACACTAATGTTCTTGTGTCCCTTCCATCTGTATTTGGTTCCACTCTTCTTATAATTTCATCCATTACAACAGTAAAGAGTGTTGGAGATAACACACTACCTTGTCGCAAGCCCTCATTTACTTGGAACCATTCTGACCTACCCATATCTGTCTGTACACAACTTTCACTCCTTTGTTTATGTACTTTGTATCCTGTCTATTAAACCTCTTCCACTCCTTTTATCTCTAGACACTCCCATACTTTCTCTCTAGGCAGGCGATCGTATCCTTTTCCAGATCCAAAAAAAACAATGTGCATTCCTTCCCCTTTCGCCATCTCCCCCCATTGTCTGTCTTATACAAAAGGGTCAAAAGTAGACCGTCCACTTCGAAAACCCAAATTTTTCTTCTCGATCGTGTCATATACCCCCTTCATCTTAGTTCTATAATTTCTCAAAATTTTTGCACACTGACACATTAAGTACCCCTCTATTAGTAGGGGGGCAAAAAGGTTCCCGTGCATCTTTCGTGGAAAAGTTTTGGGAAGTTGTATTCTATTAGGTAGTAGGGTACAGTTTTTTGCACTTTCCCTTTCAGGCCATGCTATGCTGCAGAGGGGTCGGGGGCGTCGGACGCCCTTACACGTTTTTTAAAAAAGGGATATTTTTTTTCTCGTGTGCCTTTTGTGATAGATTTGCGGGAAAAATATATTTTTTAAAATAAGAGCAAAAAAAATTTTTTGCACCTATTTTTCAGGTCCTGGGATGCTTTTAAAGGGGTCGGAGCCGCGACGCCTATAAAGTTTTTTTTAAAAGGGAAATTTTTTTTTATCTCATGTGCCTTTCTGATAGAGTATTGCGGTAAACTGTATTCTATTGAGTAATGACATACAAAGGGTTTTTTTACCAACCTTTAGGCCTGGCCCCTTCAGAGGGCTCGGGGGGTCGCGACGCCCTAAAACGGTTTTTTGAAAAGAGGAATGAATTTTTTTCTCGGACCTTTTGTGCGAGTGTTGCGGTGTTTTATTCTATTAAGAAAAAGCATACAAAATTTTTGCACCTACCTTGCAGGTCTTGGGACGCTTCAGGGGCGCGGGGGCGTCACGACGCCTATAAAGCTTTTTTAAAGAGGGAAATTTTTTTTTTCGCATGTGCCTTTTTTTGATAAGTATTCGGTGAATTTTATTCTATAAATAATAGCATACAAGTTTTTAGAAACCCACCTTTCAGGTCCGGTAGGCTTCAGAGGGGGGTCGGGGGGGTCGCGAGCCCTTTTAAAGTTGATAAAAATGCTTGATTTTTTATCACGGGGCCTTTCTGATAGAGTATTGCGGTAAAAATGTATTTATTTTTAAATAAAAATTCAAGTCTTTTTAACCCCTTGCAGGTCCTAGTACGATTCAGAGGGCGTCGGGGGCGTCGCACGCCCTATAACTTTTTTTTAGTGTGTTTTTTTATTCGTGTACCTTTCGTTGGAGTATTGCGGGAAACTGTTTCAATTAAATAATATGTTCAATTTTTTGATCTACTTTCGGTCCTTGGACGCTTCAGAGGGCGTCGGGGGCGTCGCGACGCCATTTTAAAGATGAAAAAGATGTTGATTTTTTTTCACGTTCCTTTGTGATAGAGTATGCGGGAAAATTTAACAATTAAGTAAAACATTTAAGTTTTTTGCATCACCTTGCAGGTTTGGGACCTTAAGGGCGTCGGGGGCTCGCGTCGCCTATAACTTTTTAAGAGTGTTTTTAAAGTCCCTTTCAGCAAAATAAGACCAGCAAAAAGGTGATAAAAAAACTTAAACTATTTCTTAATAGAATACAGATTACCCAATACTCATCACAAAGGTACACGAATAAAAATCAAGCATCTTTTTCAACGTTTTAGGGCGCGTGACCCCCCGACCCCTCTGAAACGTGCCCAAAACCTGCAAGGGGAGGTTCAAAAAATTTTTTGCTATTTCTTAATAGAAACAATTCACCGCAACATTCTAGCACGAAAAGGGAAGAGATAAAATTCTTACTCTTTTCAGAAAAACCTTTTTTGGGGGCGCGACGCCCCCGACGCCCTTTCAAAATACCCAAACCCCAAGGTAGGGTTCTAAAAACTTGTAGCTATTTTTTAATAGTTTTTGTTTACCAAAAACCTATCATGAAAGGGACACGAGATAAAAAAAAAATCTTTATTAAAAAAAAACCCTTTAGGGCGTCGCGCGCCCCCGACCCTTGAAGCGTAAGGACCTCAAAATAATCAAAAAACTTAAATATTCTTAATTGAATACAGTTTACCGCAATCTCCTCCGAAAGGACACGAAAAAAAAAACATCACTCTAAAAACGTTATAGGGCGTCGAGGCGCCCCCACGCCCTCTGAATCGTACCCGGGCCCGCAAAGTAGGTTCAAAAGACTTGAAAGATAAACTTAAAGAATACCGTTTACGCAATACTCTATCCAAAGGGACACGTGAAAAAAAAATCAAGCATCTTTATCAAAGTTAAGGCGTCGCGACGCCCCCGACCCCCCTGAAGCCTCAGGACCAGCAAGGTAGGTTCTAAAACTTGTATGCTATTTTAATATATACAATTCACCGCAAAACTGTTCACAAAGCCATCGATAAAAAAAAATCCCTCTTTAAAAAACGTTATAGGGCGTCGTGACGCCCCGAGCCCCGAAGCGTGCCCAAGACCTGCAAAGGGAGGGGCTAAAAATTGTATGCTATTTTTAAAAGAAAACAATTCCCCAACACTCTAGCACGAAAGGGGGCCGGGGTAAAATTCATTCTCTTTTCAGAAACCCTTTTAAAGGGGGTCGCCGCCCCCGCGCCCTCTGAGGTGCCAGGACCCAAGGTTGGTGAAAAAACTTGTATGTCATTACTTAATAGAAAACAGTTTACCGCAATACTCTATCAGAAGGCACATGGATAAAAAATAATTTCCTCTTAAAAAACGTTATAGGGCGCGCGAGCTCCGACGCCATTTAAGCATACCAGGGCCCCGCAAAATAGGTCAAAAAAATTTTTTTTGCTCTTACTTAACAAAATATGTTTACCCCAAAATCTATCACAAAAGGGACACGAGATAAAAAATCATCCCTCTTTTAAAAAAGTTAAGGGCGTCGCGAGCCCCCCACGCCCCCCTGCAGCATAGCATGGCCTGCAAGGAATGAAAAAACTTGTTCCTACTACCTAAAAAGAAACAACTTACCGCAAAAAATTTCCACGAAAGATGCACGGGAAAAAAAATCTACCTCTTGCCCTCTACTAATTTTTCACATTCTTACGGGCACCCTTTTTTAAACAGCGGCACAATTAACCTCTTTTCCAACTTCCGTACTTCTTTGTTTACGCAGCACTTATTACTCGAAAAAACCCTCTTTTTCCCTTTCCCCCCCTGAGCTTTTCATTTCCACAGAAAAGTCATCCCCTCCCGGGGCTCTACCATTCTTCAGGGCTCCTTCAACGCCCGTGCCACCTCTTGTTCGGTTACCTCGTCTTCTTCATCTTCTCCACTTGCCTCTTCCTCTTTCTCTGCATTTAAATTTTCACTAACCTGTACATTTAGCAGATCTTTGAAATATTTCCTCCACATTTCTTGTATTTCCTGTGGGTTGTTTGTAACTTGGCCATTTTCATTTACCATGAGCTTTTGTTCTTCCCTTTCTTGTCTTTTTGTCTTTACTAGTCCGTACATAATTTTCTTATTTCCCTGGAAGTCATCTTCTAATTTACCAGCAAATTCTTCCATTGCTTTGTCTTTCTCCTCCTTCACAATTTGTTTCACATTGTTTTTTCGCCTACGGTACTCGTACTCATTTTCTGTGGATTTGCACTTTTCATTCTTTTTCCAAGCTAGTTTCTTCTCCCGAACTGCATCTCGTACCCTCTCGTTCCACCATCGCGTTTCTTTCTCTTTCCTCCTTCCACTGACTCTTCCACACAACTCTTCTGCACTTGACACAAAAACCTTCTTAAAGTTTTGCCATTCTTCTTCTATTTCTCCCACTTCATTTGTAGGTGTTTGGTCACTAATTCTTCTTGTCATAAACTCTTTTTGCACTATCGGAGATTGCAGTTTCCACACTTTTAATCGTTTGTGCCGGTTCTTTATTCTCTTTTGGGTCTGTACCATCATTCTAAACTTTCCCAACACCAGCCTGTGGTCTCCATCCAATGATATTGATGGCATTACCCTCACATCCTAAAGATTTCTCATTACTTCTTTTCCTATACATAGATAATCAATTACTGTCTCTGATCTGTCTTCACCATAGCCATATCTCGTTATTTGTTGGGTTCTACGTTTCTTGAACCAACTATTTCCTATAACTAACGAGTTTCTGGCACACATTTCTGACAATTTCTCTCCATCTCTGTTTCTTGCATCTATCCATGTCTGCCCATAACCTCTTCAAATCCTTTTCTATCTTTTCCTATTCTTGCATTAAAATCCCCCATTACTACAATAGTATTGATGTCATAATTGCTTCTAATTTTGCCACAAACTCATCCTTCTCAACCACTGGTCTTCCTGTTTGAGACGCTTACACCTGAATGAATTCGGTTGTCATGCTGTCTTTGCACATGATGTACATCTGTATCATTCTATCACTTTGTCATTTCCCATTTACAATCCTTAAACAATAGCTATTTAGTAGGCTATTTAGCATAACATTACAACTATAGGAATAATACAAATTTTCAGGTGTCCACACAAAAATGTAATTTGCCAGACTTATTTCCGGAAATTAAACATTACACGCAGACATTCTGCGATTTTCTATTTAGGCCTATTTCTATCTGCATTTCCTTAGAATATGTTTAAACATTTGACTTTTAGACATTGTATCTGACGCTTGCAGTAAACATGTAGACAATCACTGATGTTTAATATTACTAGGGATGTCCAAAATTCAAATTCAAACTTGAACTTAAAAAGTTTGATCTAAGTTGCTTTCCACCATCTGAATACTATCATAAAAGGGGCCAGTCATATATTGGCTGCATTATCTCTACCTAACACAAGAGCTGGGTCAAAATATCCTCAAGGTGGCATTAAGACACCCCTGAAGGTCTAACAGATGGTGACCTAGGTGCAAGACCTGTCCCATGCATGAACCAGTCACAACCTTCACCGATCACCTCACCAATAAAACACAAAATCTACAACTGTGGGACATCAAACGTCATACCAGCTCAAATGCACACGCTGCCCAGAGGAGTACATTGGGTTGACAAAAAACACTCTCCATACCATGACGAACGGGCACAGGCAGGATGTGCGAGAAGAGAACCTAGAGAAACCGGTGCCATTGCATACCAACGAACATGGCCTGCCTCACAGCCTGTGTCACAAGGGCTGTTCCACGATGGTGAATTAAGAAGGTGGGAACTTGCCTACCAGTGGATCTTCAAATTGCCCCACAAACTGAATTTTAGCATCCGGTAACTCTTCTCCCCCTCTCCTCCGTCTCGTCCATCCCACTTCATTCACTCTCATCTTTTATCCCATCTCACAAAACCTACCGATATAGATGTTGCCTCTAGTGTTGAGACTGTTGAGGAAGCCACGACTCTCTCCAAACTCTGCGATGTCATCTATCTCTATTGAGCCGTCCATCCCCTGTCGTCTCAGAACGACCTTGTGGTGTTTGCCGTCGTCAATGCGGGTACTGACCGCTCGGATGTGAGCTGGACCCGAACCTAGCTCGTAGCCGAATTCCAAGTGTCCATCAACCACTGGTGACAAACAAACATTTCATTCACAAGGGGTTGGCATTCGATGTGAATTTCAATAGTATCAACAATTATACACATTAAATCGATTAAGAAATGTTTTGAAATATCGATCAATTTACAACTAGAAAATATTGTTTCTATCCAAATATTATTATTTTGTATAAGCTTTAATTTTTAACCTACTGCATATTATTAACATCGGGTGCTAAAATCTCTATAATGCAAATATGGCTTTTAAGTAATTAGACGAGTGAGCGTAGCGAACGTAGTCTACAACGCAAGTCGAACGGGTCTTCGTCGTGATAAATTTGTCTGTTAAATGTTAAATGTCTGTTTGTCTGTCCGGTCCCATACGGTCAAATAGATTAAACTGAAATTTTAAACAGAAATCCGTGACCAGGTACCTGAGAACTGTTATCAAAATGAGCAAAATCCGTTGCGATTTAAACCTACAAGAAATAATAAACTAAAAAATAGACTTCAAATTTGTAGGTTTTATTTTATCGACAATGGTTTTGTTTTTGAAGAAGTCATTTTTATTGAATCATTTTTGTCAGGCTGTGATTGTATACAGTGATCAAGGTGTATTGAATCTTGCACGCTCAAGGTACCCCAGCATTCCGCTCAGAGATTGAGTAAACCAAATCTTTACACGTATTTCGTACTATGTTTTCCATAGTATTGTCACAGTTAAGGTAGACTACACTGCGTTATATGCATTTCAAAACATGTTTAATAATTTTTTAAATACAATCCACAAACTATAAAAAAAAATTCTGACCAGGGGATTGAACCCAGGTCTCCCACATTCTGGGTATAAGGGCGCATTAGCCAACTAGACTAAGAAAACGCCAAAGTCGTTGTTAGACGAGTGAGCGAGTCATGTGTTGAGTCCACGGGAATATTTGCATTTAATACTGGATACTGGAAAGATTATAATATGTTTATATCATTTCTTGCTAAAAGCTGTATGAATGGGTCAAACAAATCCAATCTACAATCTTGTTTGTGCATTATGCAATATGGCGCATTATGGTATTTCGTTTGACGTGCCCTTGCACCAACTTAACTCAAAACCCAATCATTTATACATAATATCAATCAACTCAAATGCAAACATCTGCTCGTAAGCTTGGAAGATTTTAACTCCCCGTAACTGGAGGTGTGCTCCGGCGGTCGTTTCAGAGACTTTTCCTCCTTATCTTGACCACCACCCCAACGACGACGACCAAGACAACACGATGATGATCAAAAACGATGACGACCATTACATGAGATGCCCCCCTTTCCCCCCCTACCCGTGGCTGGTTCTGACCAGCATGGGACTTTCCTCCCATATCCCCTTAGCTAGAGTGGCATACTAGGACCTAACGGTTAGCCTTAGATAGGGGGAGGAAAGGGAATGTTACCGGGTACTCAACATAGCACACTCACTCGTCTAACAACAACTTTGGCGTTTTCCTAGTTATAATTGAACGAGTGAGCGTAGCGAACGTAGTGATTTCCATTCGACTTAAACGGCCCTTGTTGTTTTTCTGCGTGCATGTGTGTGTGTATGTACGTTGAAAATCAGCCGAATCGCTGAACAGATTGCGCTGAAATTTTAAACAGACATCCGGTACGAGTTTATTGAGAACTGCTAACAAAATCAGCAAGATTCATTGCGATTTAAACCTGAAAGAAATGATAAACTGAAAAATAGACTTCCAATATTTAGAAATTATTTTAAAGACAATGTTTTAGATTTTGAAAAGATATTTTTTGTTTGTTTTTCGCCTGGCCGTGAAATGCCGTGCCCATGCAAGGTCAGTCGAATGTTGGGACGTCAAGGTACCCCCAAATTCCGCTCGTAGATTGAGTAAACCTTGCAATATTTTTTACGTATTTTGTACTGGCTATGTTTACCATAGTAGGCCCTATTGCCACAGATGATGGACTACACTGCGTTATATGCATTTCAAAACATGTTTAATTATTTTTGAAATACAATCTAGAAATTACAAAATCTTTCCCGACCAGGGGATTGAACCCACGTCCCCCACATTTCGGCTACAAGGGCGCTTTAGCCAACTAGACTAGGGAAACGCCAAAGTCGTAGTTAGACGAGTGAGCGAGTCATGTGGTGAGTACCCGGGAACATTGTAGCAATGCTAGCACACTTATACACACTTGATAGCACACTTAAGTGGAAAACACATATTGGAAAACTTGTCCCAAAACTGAATTCGGCATGCTTTATGTTGAGGAAAATGAGGACCTTGGTGGATGGAAAAACCATGAAAACTCTTTACTTTGCTCACTTTCACTCATTGATGTCATATGGAATTGCATTGTGGGGGAACTCTACAGACAAGAAACTTGTTTTCCTACTACAAAAAAAAAGCTATTAGAATTATATCAAAGTCAGGATTCAGAGCTAGTTGTAAGCCACTCTTCAAGAAGCTAGGAATATTACCTATGACATGTGTATATATATATGAAGTACTAATGTTTGTCCATAAAAATAAAAATCTCTTTGAATGTAATTCTGATATTCACACCCAGAACACTAGAAATAAAAATAAACTTAGAATACCACAATGCAACCTCACAATTCGACAAAAAGGACTTAAAGCTAGTGGAATTGAACTTTATAATAAACTTTCACAAGATGTTAAAGAATTAAAAGATGTAATGAAGTTCAAATCAAAACTTAAGAGTATGCTACTTAAGCGTCACCCTGTTTTTCCATTCTAAATATGAACTTGTAAAACTGTAGGATGACAATAAAACTGGATATAAGAACACAAAAATTTTTATTAATTTGATTGCATATATTGCAAAATGTATAAACTGCATTGTATTCCATGTTCAGTATATTGTTGTTTCTGTGACATTTAATTTGACTGTTTTCAGCTTTAACAGGAAATTGGATTTACATTTTATGTTCCACGAATTTTTATAGTAACCCTACGTTTGTCAATTTGTACACGAAAACGGAGAAATTCGCAGGAGACACGTTCGAAAAATTCAATGTTTTCTCTTGTTAACAGCGTGAAAAAAGTCGACTAAATGTACAGAACAACAATCTACGTTGAACGATGTGCTAGAACAATGCCAGTTGAACTATTTGAAGATGCACTATATGGGGTGCCCGATCAAAAAAGTAAAAATTGTTTGGCGTTCTTATAGTGCCAGGTTTCATTCATTTACTAATTTTTACATAGTTGCATATTTTAGAACATGAAACAGGTATGAACAGCCTTAAGAGTGTTATTACCATACAACTTCAAAACTGTAGGATGTTATAAAAATTTGATATTGTCCAGAAATTATATTTATATATAATGCATATTTGAATGTAGTTCTATGATCTTGTAATATTGTATCTATACATATTTTAGGTTAAATGTGTACATATTTCTGTAACTAAGTATAACATGTAACCCATTGACAACTCAAATATTCAATGTATATCCTGTATACCACTGAATTTCAAAGAGACTAATAAATCTACATCTACATCTACATCTACATCTTGCATTTTTTAGGCCAAAATGCTCCACTGTAGCCTATGATAGGCTAGGGAGGCCTAAGGTAAGGGGAAGAAAAGAAATGTTACCGGGTACTCAACACATGGCTCACTCACTCGTCTAACAACGACTTTGGCGTTTCCCTAGTATATAGCCATTAAGTAATGTGATCACAACTATTAAAAAGAGTGTGGTGAAACTTATCTTCCTCATTATTTTTGCTACTACAGAACTTCTTAAAAGTTTCCTCTATGCTGCTTGTAATCTGCTTTTTTTAAATTTTAATAAAATATAACCAGAATTAGCATATTAGCCTAAAACTGAACATTAAACATTAAAAACAACAAGCTGGAGATCATCACTAACTTTCCATAAACAGCAATGTTTTGATTGGAGACTGCCAATACCAATTAACAGAATGTAAAATATCTGGAGGCCCAAAGATTTGCTTTTTGAACTCATTGTAGGTGATAGTTGTCAAGTTTCTATAGCTACTTATTAAGTATTATTAGAGATGATTTTTAAGTTTGAAAATTCGCGTCTCAAAGATAAAACTTCACGATTTTTCGTTATAATAATCATCATAACTCAGTTCCAACTATGTCGGGTTGAGTGGTGGTTTTCCACCATTATCAAGGGCATGAAACTGTAGATACTAAGCTTGCCAGACTTAGTGTTTCTTCCACATCATCCAACTCCTTCCTCTCCACCAATTTACTCCACTCTCTTCTGTCCTCCCACAGCTTCACTCTTGCCACATGCTCCCACACTTCATTCCGTTCTCCAACGTCTTCTTGAATTAATCTTTCCCATTTTTCTCTTGGCCTTCCTACTCTTCTTTTCCCCTCCTCTGCCGCTTCAAATTCTCGTCTTGGAATCCTCTCCCTGCCCATCCTTTCATATGTCCAAACCATCTTAGACGTTCTCTTCCTAGCTTAAATTCAATCTCTCTAATCCCAGTTCTTTCCTTATTTCATTACTTCTTATCTTGTCCATCTTTGTAACTCCCTTTATACTTCTTAAAAACTTCATTTCTGCTGCTTCCAGCTGACTCTCTTCTTTTGTTCCCACTGCCCATGTTATTTACCAAAAATTCAATTTGATAATGCATAACTTTAAAAAGTAAAAAAAAAAAAACGCCTAGTTTTAAATTATCAGTATCACAAATTCCAAGACAATTTATGATTAATTATAAAGAAAAACAAGCTTATGAGAGTGTGAATGAGTTTTAATTTTAAGCTCAATTTCGACTTCAGTTTTAAAAGGTTCTGACTGACAGTTTTTACCACCTGATTAATTTTGACTACCCGGCACCTCCAACAAAATTACAGAATTATGCATTTTTTGTGTAATGTACTCGCATACAAACGATTATTACGATCTCACAATTGACCCGGTACCTCCACCATATGTACCAGCCAGGATTAATTTAATTTCGACTACCTACCCGGCACCTCCACCAAAACTTTGAAAAAAAAAACTTGTTTGAATTTTCGTGACCTGATTCGCGTTTAAAGATATGATTGCTAAATTCGCCACTAGTTCGCGGTATCAATTAAAATATTGCGAAAATTCACGAATTGGATATTGGTACCATTCAATCCAATAGGGAACACTCCTAAAATTTATTTTTAATATATTCGTAGTTAGTAAAAAAAACGATTCCCAAAAAAAGTCCGTTGAAAAATGTTTTTTACTTGGTTTTGTGAGGGTGTGAATATTCGTGTTTAAATTCTGCGCGTAAACAGGCCTTGCTGGCTGTGAAGTACAACTATTTATCATTTCGTCAGTCTGCTGGTAGGTAGCAGCAGCAGTGCTCAGCCGCTAACTTGCACTCGGGCTGAATCACCCTGTCACACCGCACTGTGCTCATTTAGCCGCGGAAAGGTTAGCCAATTCGGCCTAACAGTCACACCCTCAGCCGCGCGCGCTCGCCAGCTGAGGTGGACAGAGATCTTGAGCAAATGTTTATTTTGCTGTCAGTCTGCCCTGTCACACGCATTTCTAAGACCGGTTAAAGGTATGTCTACGGCCTACATACCGTTATTGTTTGGTCCCGATGTGCCCAAATACCTCAATAATAACACCAAATAAAATATTCATTTATGTGCCGAAAGACTGACGAAATAAGTAAGTTTTTATTAAGCTTTATACAAGGTACAAATATCGATTAGTGGTTCAGGGCATCGAGAAGGGACATAAAAAGTTGGCCTGGTGTCAACACATCAATGTATGTGGTTCTGTGAAGATCACTTCAATTAGTTCTCTAGGCCCTAGGTCTAGCCCTAAGTTTTTTCGATTGATATATATTATCTACGGCCAAGGCCAACAAGAATAGGCCTAGGCTATGTTATATGTTATGCGTGAGGTAGAGCAGGTGAATAAAACCATTTGTTTTAAAAACCCATAATAGCCTTTTCACTGTATTTAATTGCCAAAAAGCTCTACTAAAAACCAAAAAAATTAAATTTGTAAATTTTCCAAGCTGATACGCATTTGGAGGACCTGAAGGGACTCAGGCCTAGGGCCGTAATAGCCTGGACCCGGCAACCTCCACCAAAGCTGGACCCTGGATGTCCACATCACTTACATTTCTAGCCGACATCTAAAAGTAAGTTTCGCCGTTAAACTTCCGTTATGACTGTGTATCGTCGTATTCGCGCTATACACGTTTGCGCGAAATTCGCGTTCAAAATGTTTTTTTATATAAATGATTAATTCTACAATATTACATTTAGGCAATAAAGGACATTTAAAAAAATTCGCGAATTTCGTTATCACCATTTTTCACTACCTCTAGTTATGCGGTCTAGGCTCTAGGCTAGGACTAGCTTGTGTTGGGTTAATACAGGCTCCCTAGGGCTAGCCTACTTCACTGTTAGCTTGTTAGGCCTATAACAATGTTAACTAGGGGCCTACCAATGTAGGCCAAGGCCTAGGCTCTATGCCTAGCAGACCAAAAAATTGAAATTGAAGTTTCCAACTAGTACGCTTTGCGTAGGCCTAGGACATCATGGCCTAGGGCCTAGGCATAGCCAATGACAGGTATAGCCTTCAACCAAGCTGCCTCCTGGATGTCACTAGTCCACTGAATTTCTTAGCGGCGAGCAGTCGATAAAGAAGTTTCCCCGTTAAACTTTTCTTATCGACTGTGCTAGCGGCGAGCGTGTAGTGCAGCGCGCACGGAGATATATTCAACTATTACACTGTTATGGAATCCAGAGTGTTTTCGTTCCGCTTCACCACTAGCCAATTTAAAACCTTCATAAGTACGCCAAAAATCGTTATTTTTTTAAAATAAATTTAAATTTGTAGGCCTAAATATTTCTTATTATATTTTATGTTTATTACAATTAAGTTGCATAATAGAGTTGATGAGCATTCCCTATTAAGGTGATTCATGTGCAAACTGAATTTGAAGAGATTATTGCAACTTTAAAAAAAAATCGCGAATTTTGTTCTCACCATTTTTGCACATCTCTATAATTATAACACAAAAAACTCATATTAAAACCTTTATTTCTATGGATTCTGGCTAACTTTTTCAACTTTTTCTTTCAAAAGGCAATACATCACCATTACCTTAATGCCCATGTAAAATATGAACGTTATATCCTCATCCGTTTTGTCAGAATCAGCCCAAATATCTCGAAAATATCACATTAAAAATCGAAAAAATCGTTAAAATACCATATTCATGAGAAATATTTTTTCGATAATACCCAAAAACGCTGCAGGTCTAAGTTTAGAGATTTAGAAGGTCCCCTCCAATTTTCATCAAGTTCGCATATGCCGGCCGTTTGCCCGGTAGAGAGCGAACAAACAGACAAAAAATCAAAACACCCGACCTTTTTTTTTTAGGGTAACGTAAGTGAAATTGAAGTCTTAATTGCTTTGCTCATCCAAAAATATTCATGAATATCTCATAAATGAGCCAATCGGCGTGACAGCGATAAAAACATTCCAGGGGAGCGAGAGAGAGAAAGAGCGATGCGCTTCGCTGCACACAGGATCTGTGCATGCTTTCCCCCAGGACCCCGATTCTATAACTCTGACCGAATTGGATTTGTACGTTTTCGACAGTAATAGATGCGGTTGTGGTAGGTCGAGGTCGAAAGGTATGATTCACATGGCAGTGAAGTTGGCCAAATGTGAACAAATGAATCGCAGTCAATTGTCACATCTTCGAAAGGATAGAATGAAATTGATGTGTGTATTATTTCCAATTAGAGAGAAATGGGTTTTAAATGGTATAATTTTATGAAAAAAGGAAATGCACGGGACTTTTAGGAGTAGGCCTTTACTAAAGGTAGGTTTTCATTGAGCATACTATTGATATTCGTTTGAGAAAGTTTATATCTAATTGTGTTTACGTGTAGGCTAGGGCTCACCTCCCACAATTTTTTCTAATTAAACATAAACAAAATTCGACTAACGAAAAAGATCACATCCCTTTCGACCTCGACCAACCACAATCGAATCGATTACCGTAAAAAACTTACGAATCCAATTCGGACGGAGTTATAGAATAGAGGCCCAGGCAGACGAGTGGAGACCGACATCAAGTGGTTGCCAGCTGAGAAACAGCTGCCGCCCAGCCGTATCCCCCCTCCACTCTCGTGCAACGTAGCGACCAGTAGCGGAAACTTGTGGCCCGGCCGGCGGGGTGGCGGCAAATATAAATGACTATAATAGCCACATAGAATCGCCGTTCAATAATATTAAGCGGTTATTGCCTGCGTAACCGGTTACAAAAATCAACTGGTTGTTAACCGGTGAACGATTAACCATCATCATCACTAATAAGAGGAAGCAATTGATGAAATGGAGGCATGTCTCTACTGGACGCCTAGACGCATGATGAAATAATAATATAGTTGCGGGCACAGGAAAAAAACAGATAAGGAATAAAAACATTTGTTTAGAAGGTACTTTTTTAGTTGAAATTCGAACGTGTACAGTGATTGTGGCTCTTTGAAATTAGCCGGGAGTTTGTTATTTATAGACAAAGGTAGGTGGGCCCCTTTGAATAAAGGTGTGTGCTATGCTGCGGAACATGGATATTAGAAGCCGAACGGGTTGCATGGGTATGTATAGAAAACATTGACTGGGACAAGATGTGGTTTTGAGCAAACAAAGTTTGAGGCTAGTTGTATTAATGAGCTCGCGAGTGTTAGAATTTGAAGTTTGGGTTCCTATGGGATTTACGTCTGGAGGCTCCACACACAATTCTAATACTTCGCTTTTGCAGGATAAAGACGCGTTCCGCATGAGAGGAAGAACCCCAAACAGAATGTGGGAGTGGACATGCACACGGTAGACTGTGGGCGTTGCAATGCCTTTTAATCTTCTCATCACGAAGCATACCTTGTCGAGTTGTGTTAACCAGTCAAGCGTCTCTGAGAGCCTTAACCCCCAAAACTCTACAAGACTTCTTGACATTAGCAAAATTAAATTACTTCACAACAAATCAAGCATATATACATGTGACTGAGAGATACAATGAAGCATACCTGCAAGTGAGAGATAGTCCTGCCCTCGGCCGTCCGCCTCGGCTTCCTGTCCGTGCCAGAATATCAAGCCATTGGCCTCAGTAGTGGTCAACTCAATGGTGATAATTTCATTCTCCGTTGCATCCTTGTGAGGTAAAAGGGAGTTACGGAACTCGACGTAGCCGTCCCCGTTGAAGTTCACATCTTTGTGGAGATCGGCAACTGAAAGAGGCCCAAGACTTGTTAGAACAGACGTCAAATAGGAAATTCTAGATTAAAACCTTCTTTGCAATATACCGTCATACATATTATCAGCTATTTATAAGATCCCCTGTCCTTGCACGTTTAAAAACAATAAAAAATAATAATATAGCTTACCACTAGTGTCATGATAGGTTTGAAAGACCTCGAAAATGGTCACGTGATCAAATCAGCACAACCAACGCAGAAAAACTAAAAATGTTATCATGCAATGGCCGCCTGATTTTGAAGCTCAAAGGACAGCTGGATGATTAAGTCAATTTATCGACGTTGTTGTTTAAATTAAAGTGGGATTTAAGATGCCTGTACCTTAACTAGGTACTTCATAAGGATAGAGATATGTGAAAAGAACAGTTGTAAAGATTTCTAGGATGTAGGAGCTTGTTGGCCTAAGCTTATCAAAATATGACAGTTGGATGAAAAACAATGTGTAGGCTCTACACAGGGTTCTGAAACTGCTATGCTAAATCGTGTGGCAGTATTCCTTCAATTGTTTCGAGTCATAGTAGTTAAAAGTATACCCTGCAAAGTGTCATCATACTTTTTTGCACAAAGTTTACGAGAGAGTGCTTTACCTCATTCGACTGATCGAATAATCGTGAAGTATGGGTCGATAGGATACAGCAGTGGTTTACTTCAAAATATTGAAAAAAACAAAAATCTTCAAAACACACGTGTATGTACTCGATACCTAGAAGTGCTGTAAAGACAAGAGGTGGCACTACAGAGTGGTTTGACATTAGAAGTGGGTTAAAACAAGCAAGTGTACTGTCACCACTATTGTTCATTATCGTCATGGGCGAAATCACCAGGAAAGTTGTAGAGAGTCGGAGAAGAATGTATGAAAATAATGTTATTTGCAGACAATATTTTGGTGTGGTGTGGAAGAGGTTTGCAAAGAAGTTGAAAAAAGATGCAGAAGGAAACAAGAAGATGTTGTATGGCATAATGAAGAGTAAGAGAAAATAAGGAGGGGGGGCAAAGATATCTAACGCAGGGTTGCCACCAAGTCAATTTTTTTATCCTTGAAAGATACTTAAAAAATCCTGAGAAATCCTTGAAAACAGTTATTCAGCATTAGCGTATTATAACCACGAAGGACTGTTACATATTTTCAGGTTTCATACCAAAATATGTTATGCCAGCTTGATTTTCGAGAATCTAGTCAAAATTACGTGCAGACAAACGCATAAGAATCAGAATTTTCTTCCAATATATTTTAACGTTTTACTTTTAGGCCTACTCACCATAACTACCACTTGCGGTAAATGTTAGGCCTATGCAGTCACTTATGTTTATTTTTACTAGTACCTGATGTTTTTTTACTGTCTACATTGCTTTTTTGGCTGAATTTAAAAAATGTATTAATTTAATGTATTTTTTAAAGACAGTAGAAAATCCTGTTATCCTTGAACCACTCTAAAAATCCTGAGAAAAGGATAAAATCCTTGAAAGTGGCAACTCTGACCTAACGGATGACTCAGAGAGACTCATTACTGATGCAGATAAGATAAAGGAAAAATGGAAAGAGTATTTCAATTTCAACCAATTGTTAACCCATCCGCACCAGCGCCCCAAAACGCTAGCGGGCCCACGGAAACCGCACACTTTTGCCCTCTTCACATCGAAGTTGCAGCGTAGTAAAGTAAGAACAACATAATCAACATCATCACTGTCACTTATCACTTATTATTACCGTAGCTGCGTAGCATTATTTCTAAGTCTAGGCCTGTTCACAACTAACAATACACGAATGTGTAGGGCTACGAGTACGACTCTCGCGATCGTGATCATGACTATTCCTAACCTCAATGTTACTCCCACGCACACCAACGCACATTTTTCTTCGCTGTCACTTTCACTTACTATATCTGCACCCGTTCTACGCATACGATTAAAATCACAACCTTCACCATCACTATCACTGAAATCTGATCCAAGAACATAAAAAAAATGACTGATTTTGGATTGTTTTTGCCGAGAACGATGCTTTGGTTGATCCGAATCTGCCATTATTGACAGTAGACAGGCGCGTAAGTTTCACGTCGATAACAAAGTCGATTGGAGCTTCACGTTTTTACTGTAAGAGTACCAAAGAACAGCACTAGATGTCACTACATGCTTGATGTGGGAAATGCAACAAAAAGTACAACAGTTGGCCGATAGGAGCTGATATTCTACTGCAGTTTAAATGGAAGCGTGCGTAAATGCGGACCAGTCCGCTTATGGTTTCCGTGGCATTCGCGGACTAGTCCGCTTACGGGTGCAGATGGGTTAAATGCAGGAGCAGAAGTAGAGGACAGGGATGAAGAATTGGAAGTTAGGAGGGCAGATGTGGAAGAGAATGGTCCAACCTGGCAAGAAGTGGAGATGGCACAGAAAAGAATGAAGAATGGAAAGGCAGCAGGAGTTGATGAACTGGTGGCAGAGATGATAAAGCCCAGTTACCATGCAGTGACTGTATAGAGTTATTCGAGTTGTGTGGAAAGAAAAGAAGATACCGGATGACTGTAGAAAAGGAGTTATTGTGCCGATTTATGAAAAAGGTGATAAAAAAATGTAATAATTACAAAGGGATCACTTTATAGTTTGCCACACAGCAAAGATTTATGAAAGAATTATTGACAGAAGAATAAGAGGAGAGGTTGACCACATGTTGAATGACGAGGAACAATACGCATTTAGATGGGAAAGATCAACAATAAACCCTCTATTCGTAGACAGGCCATGGAAAAGAGTTGGGAGCTTGGAAGAAGAATGAGTATGGTCTTCTTAGACATAGTAAAAGCGTATGATAGTGTGCCAAGGAAAGTGGTATAGGAGAGTCTGGAAAGAAAAGGAGTGGATAATGGACTGATAAGACAGGGTTAAAAGTATGTATGAAGTATGTGAAAGTTTTGTGAAAACACGATTTGGATTGTCAGGGTGGTTCCAAATAACAAAAGGGCTATGGCAGGGAAGTGTGTTGTCACCACTGTTATTCATAATCGTGATGGATGACATCTATAACAAGGTAAATATGGAGGCAATGCAAGATGTGGAGGCAATGCTGTTTGCCAATGACTTGGTAGCATGGTCCGAGTATGAGGAGGTACTCCAAAGATATACAGACTTGTGGAATAGGAACATAGAAGAAGCAGGTATGAAAATAAGCATGGTAAAGAGTGAGGTTGTAACTATGCCAGGAGAAGGGGACACAGGGAATTATCAAGCACAGATAAACATTGGAGGAGAAACCCTGAAAGTGGAGGATAGTTTCAGCTATCTAGGAAGTGAAGTAATGGCAAGTGGAAAGATTAAAAAGGAGATTAACATCAGAATACAAAAGGCCAGTAACTTTCACCAGTGTGTGAAAGGCCTGGTGTGGGATATACCTATTCAGTGCAAGAAGACATTATATAAAACCTATTTCATACCGATCCTTACGTATGATGTAGAAACCTGGACAATGGGAGATCGAGAGGAGTCAGATGCAGGCGGCAGAGATGAGATTCTTAAGGAGCACAGTGGGCAAGACGAGAAGGGATAGAATAAGAAACACGGACATTAGAAAAATGCTAAGTGTAGAGAAGTTAAGTGACAGGATAGGAAGTACACGGTTGAGATGGTATGGACATATGAAACGAATGGGGGAAAATAAGATGCCCAAGAAAATGTATGAAAGTAGCAGCTGGGAAGAAGTGGAAGAGATACATTGTGGGAGGATAGAAAGAAGTGGAAAAATTTGGTTGCTAAACCCAAGCTGACCCTGCCAGAAGCAGGAAAAGGCGATGAATAATGATGATTATTTTTGTGTGGCGAGAGAATGAAAAGGAGGTTCAATCTCATGTGGAAGTGTAGAGTGTGTTGACAGGAGAATATGGTCTGGTGTTTGGAAGTGGCAAGAGCGATGCTGATGACACGAGATGCGACAAAGGATGTCAGGATTCAACTAGGAAGACAGATCTTAAAGCAAGTGGAGAATTTTAAGTACGTGGGGAGTATAGTAGCATGTGATGGAAGGATTCAACCAGAGATAGGAAAAAGGAAGCAGCAAGCTTTTGGGTTATTTCAATCTATCCAAGATCTCATTTGGAACAGAGAAGAAGCAAAGAAGTGCAAGGTTACCATCTACCAGACCTACTTTGTTCAAATACTGAGATATGCAGCAGAAACATGGACTATGACAACAGTGGATGAGAGCCTTGTGTAGGCTGTAGATATGAAGTTTTTGAGAAGCATTGTAGGTAAGATAAGACCAGATGGGACCAAATACAAAATGAGGATATCCGAGATCAAGTAGGTATGAGGAATTTAATGGAGCAAATTGGAGAGAGAAGATTAACATGGTGTGGACATGTCAAAAGGATGGAAAGAGCAAGATTACCGAGAAGGATGATGGAATTAGAAATTCCAGGTAGGAGAGCAAGGGGCAGACCACGACAACAATGGTAGAATAGTGTGTGAAAGATATTGTGGGTAAAGAAGTCGCACGTCCGGTCCACTACAATGACTTGCAGATCAGGACCACGTACCCCCTGGACTGGTGGCAGGAGGCCCCAGAACAAAGACGACTTTCACGAACGCCACTGGCTATCATTTTGGATAGCTAGGAAGAAAAATGATTGAAGAGTCAAGCTTTCGGCATAGGAGAAAAAAAGAGATTTGGAATAGCGAGGAGGAGACTGGGATGTGAAGGAAAGAGAAGAGTGGTGGCAGGACAAAATAAGATGGAGAGGCCTATCTTCAATGCCGACCCAACGCAGAGTTGGACGAGGCAACAGATAATAATGATGATAGGTTAGGCCTATATGTTATCTTAGTTGAATTGGCAAATTACATTTGAGAATTGATGCTTGCATGTTTTTACTCAATGTATTTTTTTTCTCATTAGTGACTAATAAAACAATAGAATACTCACGGTTTTGGCAGCGATCGCCTGCGTAGCCCAATGGACAGCGGCACTTGAAGCTCTCGCCCATCGCTAAACACGAACCTCCGTTTTGACAGGGATGCTGGGTTTCACAAACATTTGTCATGACCTCGCAGTTGTGTCCACTGGGAATTGGGAAACATTCAAGGTTATTAGAATTTTTGATGATGTATTGGCAGTAACACTTCAGTGTGTGATATGTACTATTTCAATTACAATTTTTCAGTTTATTAAGGACATTGTACATTTCATATTACAGTAGAACCTCGTTAATTCGAAAATCAAGGGACCTCAAAATTGCCAATTCGAATTATCCACATTTGGATTATCCATACAAAAAAAAAAATGTTATACCTTCCTGCATCAATCGTTCGTTATTTTCGGAAACAATATCGTAACAATCGGTTTTAATATTTCCGATACGCAAACCCCAAGAAAAACCAATGCGATCGCGTATTTGGCATTTCCGGCCGAGCCGACGAAATCATGCGCTTGTACCAGCCATGCAGCTGACGAAATCGCGCGTTTGCACCAGCCTTTAAGTTAGACTCCGCCTGTTGCGCGCAACGGTGCGCGTGCGCATAAAGATCGCACTTCTAGGAAGAATTGCATCTTTGTTCTAGGCCTAGGCTCCCTAGGCATTATACGATGTTATATGACGTTGTTTCTTTTTCACCATTCGCCTACGTACGTAATATTCAACTTGATTTAGCGTTGAATAACCAGAAGACGAGTAATGACGGTCAGAAGAACAGTCGAAACTGTGAAGATGACCATCTACACACAGTTGCAAAACATAACATTGTTCAAGGCCTACACAATCAGTTGGTTACCGGTACGTCTCGCGTTTTGATACAGGGTGAAACTATCTTTATTTTAAGATTTTTTGCAAAACTTTCCTAATCAAATCGATCTTGAAGTAGGCCTGATCAATCAATTCCAGTTATATTTTAAGTAAACATGAGTGATGTTTTTTTAACGATCTGTACAGCGTTGAAGCGAGCGTCATGATCTTGTGTCACTGCCACAGCTGAAAGATTACGATGTCTTCGGAAGGCAAGGATAACGAACGGTCAGGTTAATGATTTTGAAATGGCCTTTTATTGCAAGTGGTAGGGAGGTAGGGCCTATCACTCAAGTGAGGACAGGGCCTGTGTGTTTATTTTTCAATGTTTTTCTGATAGGCCTACGCATAAATAAATATTTTTCAGATAGTAAAAGATGTTTTTTTAAAGGGGCTAAAAACCCCAAAAATTATTTTTTACCACGTGATCTATAGCACAATACTACACTTAAATGACCGTTTAAAAAATTATATCTTGTAACTGTGATTTAACACAAATTTTTTAATTTTTTTGATCCAGAAATTGGCAAAAATTGGTGTTTTGGAAAATTTCCTAAATCGGCTGTAACCTGCTTCTTTTTTGGTCCACATAGATACTAGAGCATAGTACCAATCTAAAATGCCCCTTTATAACATCATGTCTTGAAACTGTGCCCAAATATACCCTCAAACACGCAAAAATATGCATTCCAAAATCACACCCCATCTTGGTAATCAGCATATTTTCACCGAACCACTTGCCCAAATTACAAAACAAAATATAGAGAATTTACAGAAATGGCTGTCGAGTACGTCAATAATGGCCAATATTTTTTTGGATCAAAATCCTCCAAGGTCACGGGGCATAAAGATCGTCCCCATGTTATTTCTTATGGGAGATTTTTGCCGATGGGACCTAGCTCGAAAAATGTCATGTTTGACAATTTTTGGGAGGTCATGGTGGCCCCAATAATTTTTCTGTTAATTGCTAAATTCATTACTAGTTAGCCTGAATGAAATATATTTTTTGAGTTTAGCGGTTAAATACCCCTTTAATTCTTTTTGTGTTTTCTCGCATTTGTCGTTTTTTTTCTTGTTTCACTGGAGAATCTATTCTTAGTTCGGTAGCGGAGAGGGGAAGTGGGCAGGACAAAGTAACACGTAGGCCTACCGCCTGCGCTGAAGACTAGGGAGAGTGAGGAGAGATGCGGGCGGGCAGGGAGTTCTGCTGGCCGGGCGGCAGACAGTACAGAACGATAGGAGGCAAATATCTACACGGCGGCAAAGCTTTGACGACGGTTTGCAGTCGTTGGGATTACGCGATTGCTTAAAACTGTTTCGAATTATCAGGCAAATTATGAAGGGTATTTTAATGACGGGGGAAATTTTGTTCGAATTACACGTTATCGAAATTTCGTTTTAAACAGATCCTTTAACTAGGGTTGCCAACCGTCCGGAATTTCTCCGGACAGTCCTGATTTTGATGCCTTTGTCCGGAAAGAGGAATTGCCTCATTCCGGACGGCACTTTGTCCGGAATTTGTGAAAAAGTCATATTTGTACTACATTTTATTGAATTTTAGAGTATTGCAGAGAATGAGTGTTTTTTCTCTCTAAAGTTGGTACATCAGTTGGTTTGGTAATTTAATTTGGAATAAAAGTTAGTTTCTTTCATGTAGCCGCCTTTCCGTAGTCCTACTCCTAGCTAGTTGTGCTCGTGACTGCCCTGTCCCACTACCCCTCCCCAACCCCTTTGTAGTGTATGCGCACTTGGCGAGGCACAGGCGCTACTTGAACTCCGCCGGCCAAGGCCAACGTAACTCAATCAGCACTGGTGCGCAAGCAGAAACATGAGATTTCAGTTTAGTATTAGTCCGTTTGTTTAGCGACCGTGGCCAGACGTGTCGGCACTTAACGTACAGTGAGCGATTTTCCTGTGTTTTCTGTCGGATTGTTGCATCGTGAAATGGAACTGGTAGGCAATTCGCCTCCCAAAAAGAAGAAGAGAGTTTGTCTTTCGTGACGAGTGGCTTCAAGATGAAACATTCAAATCGTGGATTAGTAAAGACAGAGGCGATAATCCTGATCCATCAAAAGTGCACTGCAAAGCGTGTGTATGTAACGATATATCCAAGTCATTGAATCTTTAAATTACGTATCCGGCTGTTTTGAAGGATAAAAGGGTCCAAAAAAATTTCGCCTCCGGCGGCTGGGGCTTCGCCCCAGACCCCTTGTGTGCCCACTAAAATTAGAGCTTTGTCCAGAATTCTAGTTGACCCAAGTTGGTAACCCTACCTTTAACATGTATGTTCCCATACTCTTGGCAGGGAACTGAGTTATTTTACGAATTACACAGCTTTTCGAATTATGGGTGAACGAATTAACGAGGTCTTATGTACGTATATAGGCTTACAACAAAATAACTTTTAGTTTTATGTGTCCTTTCAGCTATTAAAAAATATAAACTCAAGTTTACTAACTAATATCTAACCTACATGGATGCTAATAAAACTGAACTGAACTGATACTAAGATAAGATAGTAAAAATATTTATTATTTTGAAACTCACAATGCACCATTGTAAAAAGTCATTAAAGAGAAGTAATAAGGTTCATAAAGCAGCCAATTTCAGTCAGAACCAGCCATGGGTAAGGGGAGGAAGGGGGATTTCTCGCGTCGTGGTCGTCATCGTCTTTGTCATCGTTCGTTTTGTCCTGGTCGTTGTCGTTGGTAAGGTCGTCAGAGAATATGGGGGGTCCCTGACGACGACTGCCAGAGCTCGCATTCTAATTTCGGAAAGTAATATACTTCCCTATTTACCAGCTGATGGTTGCGAGATAAAACACGTCTCTTTCCTCGCCTTTAATGATTAGTATACAGAGCCATGTTCTTGGCTAAAGGTTCTAATATGCACAACTTAGGCAAACGGAAGCGTACTCCTAGACTTCCTATAGCATAGGTTAGAATAAAGTAGATTACGAATTAAATTATATACGTCATATTACTTTAAGATTGACATTATTGCACTGTTTCTTGTAGATCATCACCAGCCCAAACAAAGTGTATAATAGTATCCTTGATAGCCAGCATGGCCAGCATTATTTACAGAATGACAGAAGCCATGCATGACAAAAACAAAATAATAAACATCGACTTGGATCAACTGACCGCGAACTTTCACAGGCTGTGTTCTATTTTACTAATGGGTATTTTAAACATTTGCAATCTAAGTTCAAATTTTTCACATTTTTATTTCTTGTGAGCTTAAATTGCAATGGATATTGCTCATTTTGTTAGCAGTTCTAAGTTACCTGGTCACGGATGTCTGTTTAAAATTTCAGCTCAATCTATTTGGCCGTTCGGCCGTATGAGCCCGGACAAACAGACAGACAGACAGACAGACAGAATTTAACATACAGACAATGGTCACGACCAAGGACCGATCGAGTAGCGTTATATAGACTTCGTTTCGCTGCGCTCACTCGTCTAATTAATTGGAAAATAGAATTTGGATGAACTATTTATGTTTAAATTAATAGTTTCAAATTCTATTATGTATAAATTAATTGGAAAAATTGAATTTGGTTGAACTATTTATGTTTAAATTAATAGTTTCAAATTCTATTTTGCCAAGCTTTTCAAGGATGTTGTTATGGGGTACTGTACATTTATGAATTAAGAATGCACAAATGTGGAAGGGTAGACGAGCTTGGCCCTTTCTACAGTATCAACAATGCCGTCAATATCAATAAACAAAACATCAATAAACACGCTTACGAGTTGTTGACAGCATCTTGTAACACATCTCTCTCAAAACTCCACCCTAAAAAGGGGGTGTTTCTCGGCCAACCAATGAAAAAATCTCTTCATATGTGGTGCTATCTGTGAGCCACTGAGTAAACTAACACGGAGAATTACTTTTTTTTTAAAAACTTTTTTTAACATTTCAAAGCCAGCGGAAATATTCAAACTCAAACGCAGCTCGTCACGGTCACTGTCGGAGCGTTTCAAAATGCGTATGACAGAATATTATGTCCAGAGCGCTGCGGGGACAAACCTGTTGTGACGAGATAACTCGTAATAGCCACGGAACTGGTTTAATATATTTGACAAAATCTCAGACCAAGCCCCATAAAACAGTCCTTGGATTTGTTATTTCAACAAAATTTACACCCTATAAGTAGTAAGTCGTGAGAGGGATATTAAGATTGTTCACGGGAAGTTTTTATTTTCCAAAGTCTATTATCTAGGTGCCCGCTAAAAATCGACACTAGGCTTATTGTATGTATTAAAATATATATAATTTGTTGGCCAGCTTATTTGTGACTCTTTAAGTTTTGATAATAAATAAATAACAAAACTATCAATGTTTTTACCTGAAGCCTCTTGGGCAGCTGCATGTATATCCGCCGTGCGCTGCCACCGAACATCGACCGTTGTTCATGCAAGGGTTGTGATCGCAAGAGTGTCCATCTCCGTGGTGCTGGCTACTACAGTCTTCCACGTTGGCAGAGTCCACCAGGGACTTGAACATATCCATGTCCACTCCGGCAACTTGGATCTGTGCATACGTCAGGAGGTGTTATAGTTATACCAAAGACAAGGAAAATAAATCTAAACATACATTATTGATTTTAATTTTATTGAATTAGCCTATTACTATTTGACAAGCACTTACGTCCGACATGCACCCCTGGAAGCCGCGAGCCACCCCGACTCCCTGCGATACCCTCACGCGTTGCTTATCGAAGCCACCGATGTAGAGCGGCGTGCGTAGGTTGAGTCCGCGTTTGTCTCCCGGTGATCGACCGGTGACAGGAGTCTCGTTGTTGACCGACAAGTGGCCCTCCCTGGAGTCTCGGCCTGCGGAGATCGTGACCCACTCTCCAGCCGTCAGCTCCCGGTCGCTACGCAGGATCGCGGGACCTACGCCAGACACATTTTCTTTACGGGAGCCCATCTAATACCTAATTATGACATGGAATTGTAACGAATACCCATTTTAACAATTTTATTATTTTATAAATGATTTACAAAATTAAACAAAAAGAAAGTATGATGTTTCAAAATTTATCTTTGTTACGGTAGGTGACAACACTTTTCTTTATTTTTTACAGACTGAACTTTTCACATGAAATATGAATGATGTGCCCATGGTGTTCCATAATTAATTACCTATAAGCCAACAAATGAAATTCTTAATCTTAGCAGATATTGTATTTCCTCTTATCCCATAACATGGAGCAGAATCTCTTACTTTAGGTTCTTAAAATTACTTAGAGACATTCACTGAGGTAAAATTATCCTATTTATTTATTTAGGGCCTAGATAAGCCTTCTAGATTATTCACTCGTCATATATACACCCCAAGGACGTGCACTATGTATAAATTTATATACAATTAACAAATTGTTGGTTAAGTAAAAATACAAAATTATATTACAGTTAGTGTCAAAAAGGCCAACTGGCTAGTTTAGTTTAGATTGGAAAAGGGTTGACACGTTGGGAAAGCATAGAGAACATAAAGCCCAGTGTAAAGGGCTGGGGGCAACAAAACTTTTAATAAACTTTAAATTAGCTGCAGTTGAGCAGGTGAAAAGTTTTGTTGCCCCCAGCCCTTCAGGTTGGGCTTTATGTTCTCTATGCTTTCCCAAAAATTAAAATACACAATAAAATATTATAAAATACAATAACATTTTAAAAATAACTGGATAGAATAATGTTGCTATTATTCATCAACATAGAAATACCATATTAACTACATTCCTAAATGAATGATACCAATTTTTCCTACCTGATCCGGTGTCGAAACGGAACTCGAGCCGCTTGTCTCGGATAGCGAGAGATGCAAAGTCTCCGTGTCCGTCGTCGCTCTGGGCACAGTAGAGTAGAACACCATCGTCGAGCGTGCGAGGGTTTATCTTCAGCGCCATCTTAAGTCTGCGGAAACAAGCACATTATCACTAATAATCATAGGTGTGCGCAGGGGTGAGGGGAGGTCAGCAAAAATTTTAAAGTCGAGCCGAGTTTTAAAAGCTTGATTTTCGAAGGTTCACTGTGTGATTAACCCATTAAGCCACCAGTTGAGTTTGCTTATTTTGCCCGTACGGATCCAGTTAAATCCGTATTACGGGGGATGGCACCCGGCCGCACCCTGCCTACGGGCCGAAATCGCATTAATGCACAAAATTGAAGGCCTAGGCCTATTGTTTTTAGTCCATATGCTTTGCTCTTCTAGTTTATATTCCCGCCAGCCCTAGGCCTAACCCTACTTGTGTGTCATCGTCTTATTTTATCTTGGTTAGAAGTACCCTAGTCTTCATCCACATCATTATTATCGCTTGCATCATTTGCAAGCTAATCAACAACACTTCCTGAATCTCACAATATATCACGCTCATTGGAAATTCAGCACAATCGCCTTCAGATTCGCCATCTCGTAACATTCAGGAGCTTTACATCAGTTTTACGAAGTAAACAACAGCTGAGAAGCCTATTTCTGTTACGGCGCACCGCCTTGACAATTTGTAGGCCATCATATTATTTGTAGTCATCTGTGAAATGGCCGTGATCGAGAATTTATCGGAGAAAAAACTCAACCACGTCGGTAAAAGAGTCAGCCTCCATATAGTGCTGCTATCTGTGTGAGATTGACTGAACTACGCCGGTTTGGCGCGAATTCAAAGACAAACGGAACGGACACGGAACTGTTCCGTATGTCCGTTTTTGGGCCACACTCGTGGAATACGGAACGGTTCCGTAAGTCGGCTCCAATGGGTTAATAAAATTCAATATATTGGTAGAAATAACTATCTTGTCTTCCACGTCCACAACTAATAGACGATATTCAAAATCACCAGCATATAGCATATCACACGTGTAAAGCATTATGGGAGAAAGGGCATTTACACGCTAAATGACATATATTCGGGTGTGTGGAGAACTGCATTTCCAACAATGTCAGTGCAGTCCGCCACAATCCCAAGCATATGACATTTAACATGTAAATGCCATTTCTCCCAAGCTTGATTTCCACACAAAAAAATCGATGTCGAAATACACTCCCGACATCGATAAAACATCAATTTAATCAATGTCGATGCCCTGCCTTACTTTTTACCAAAAGTACTGAAAATTTTGACATTTAAAAATTAATAAAAAAATGTGCTCCTGTTTGTAAATAGTAGGGCTCGGCAAAAAAATCAATATTTCAATACAATATCGAAAAGTGTAAATATTTTCGATATCGATATTTGGCTTCATATTGAAACTATCAAAATTTACACAAAAGATGATAAATTCCATAATTTTGGTGGAGGTTCCGGGTAGGTAGTCTAAATTAAATTAACCTGGCTGGTGCATGTGGTGGAGGTGCCGGGTCATAAAACACGATTGTGAGATCGTAAAAATCGTTAAATAGGTTTATGGTGATACCTTATCAACCCTATTTGGCCACAAATTATAAAAAATAGACCCACTATTTAAAAAAAAAGATTTAAAAAATAAATAATTTACAGAAAATTATGTTTTGAATTTTGATATATCGATATCATATCAAAATTTTTCATGTGATATCGATAATTGAATGATATGTCATAGCCCAGCACTAGTAAATAGGCTTATCGAATCCCTAATTCGGATACAGAATTTGCATATTACACAAAATATCCCAATTCACAATAGTTGAACTCTACCGTCTGACAGCCTTGGGTGTTGGGTAGGCCAGGTAGGCATCATCTGCAAACGCAGGTTCCGAGATGTCAAGTTCCTCTTCACACTTGGCGCCTCCTCGTCCGAACGGACAGTAGCAGTCGTAGCCGTCCACATCACGGTTCACGCAGCGCCCACTACCGCACACACCTGAAAGGTGCATCCCGTCAGTCAATACTCTCTCACGTTCGATCACACACTACCTTTACGGACTAGCACAACCATGCAGATGGTATGACTGTGTGGAACAATTAATGATCAGGCTAGAAGCCAGAGGCAGACAGTAAGAAAAAGTAGGAACTTACAGAATGAACAACAACAGGAATTTCCAAAGTGATCAGGAAAGTATATGTATAGGTTGGCTAGGCATTGATACTACTAGTGCTGTTAGTGACAGATTCTAAAATGAAAGTAGTGAATAATAACAAAAACACTGTTGTCATGTTAAAAATCAAGTAACAGCTGACAGCCTGAATTTGTACATGGTTGTCAAGCATTTGTGTTTTTATTTGTTAGATATTATGAACAGGATTGAGGGAAAGAGATGATCAAGACCAAATTGTGATGTTTTCAAATGCATAAATCATGTCTGCAACACTAGAAACAATATTGACACTAGAAACAATATTGAATTACATAGATCACAGTCAGTCAGTCAGTCTCACAGCTTTGACAGAAACATGAAGTTAAATTTATTACTTGCATTAACTTAGGCAACATCCAAACTCCAACATCCAACTCGACTGGACTCGGACTTCCACGTGGTTTTGAATTATCTGATTCCGTCCATAAAGAAACATTTCTGACATTTGGTAGACTCGAGTTTCGTTTCCGATTTTCGGAATCATTCCGTGACTTGCTGCTGTGGGATTTAACCATTGTTAAGCCAATCGGAAGCTTCATTATAAAATTATTAGTGTACACCGTCATGCTTATATGTAGAAGAAACCAGCAAGCTGCATATTTATAAGGCAGTGAGTTTCTGTGCAGCCGTGTTTTGTCTTTTTATCTTGTGAACGCGAACAACGTCAACTTTGAGGTATGATTGTTAATTATTACTTTATAACTAAATAATAATGAAAACAAAATATTGTGCAACAATAAGCAATTTATAAAGTTTCAAATTAGTGTACTGTGGACCAACAAATCTAGGAATATCCCGGTATTTAAGCAAAAAATAATGCTATGTTATCGAAATGAAAATGAAGGATTTTATTATATACAAATTTTCAACCGTCGGAAGTGTTTCCGACAGCTATATAGCAGACGGAATCGAAAGATTCGTAGAGTCTACCGATTGTCGGAATACAGCACGGAAATCAACCAAACCACGCGGATTCAGCGTAGAGTCTCACCCCCTGCTTTGACCATTGCCAACCAATGTTCAAAAGGTGCATTAAAACCTGCTCAGTGCACACACATTTTTAAATCTGCATATAAAAGGTCTGGTGTAGGATAGGGAAATACCCATACACTGCAAGATGACACAATACAAGACCTATATAATCGAATCCCTAATTCGTATACAGAATTTGAATATTACACAAAATATTCCAATTCACAATAGTTAAACTATACTGTCTGACAGCCTTGGGTCTTGGGTAGGCCTCTCGATGAACTATGACAATAACAAGGCGGAATATCCATTTCCATTAATATTCAGTATTATTATTATTATTATTATTAGTATTCCATTATTTATATTTATATTCAGTTCAAAATAACATTGTACGAATTTCGCGATATCTCGTCGCATATCGTATCGATATACAATATTATCGATACATATCGATGAATTATTAATGTCCGCACCACTAGTAAGAATCCGACTAGGGCTCTCGTTCTCACAGATGATGAGGAAGAAGCAGGCTTTGAGCCCGAAGCTGACACGTCCACTCCCAAGTTTACGGGGAAGAAAAGTGCGATTTGGAACTTTTACATTCCAAAAACGTTATAGGTCTACCCTAATTCCCCTGAATACAACAAACAAACATTCCCTCCGCCTAGCTTTATACAGGCTTAAAGTAGATCGGCCTAATGTACCAAATACATACCATACTTACCATATATAAATAAAACTTGAAAACTACTAATTATTGATTTTTATGTGTAGGACTAGGCCTACAGCACATTAATCTGCACTGTTTTGACAATTATTCAATATTCGACTATTAAACTCAGTTCCAACTATGTCGGGTTGAGTGGTGGTTTTCCACCATTATCAAGGGCATGAAACTGTAGATACTAAGCTTGCCAGACTCAGTGTTTCTTCCACATCATCTAACTCCTTCTTCTCCACCAATTTACTCCACTCTCTTCTGTCCTCCCACAGCTTTACTCTTGCCACATGCTCCCACACTTCATTCCGTTTTCTAACTATAATGAATAATAATAATAATAATTCATAATGAAAAAAATCACTATTCGCACACCCATAGAGAAACGTCATCAAACAATTGAACAAGATTGTAGGTGTCAATTTCAACGTTACCTGGGTAGCAAGCTTGCCCCACTCGGTCGCAGTTCTGCCCGGAGAACGAAGCTGGGCAGATACAGGTGTAACCCTGTGCAGTGCCAGCCTCCTGGCACACACCTTGGTTCTGGCAAGGGTTCACAGCACACGTCTCGCACGTTGTCACACCGCGTGACAGCGTTGCGTCGCGCACTAGCTCGTGCTCAACCGAACCAATCACCAGGCGGCTGATGCAACCTGAACATGGAGAACAGTTTAGAGCATTTTTATTATTCATAATTTACAACAATCTACTATAAGTTGCTCTATTACCAAGGATGTCATAATATTAGTGAAACACATGGAAGAGAAGAAGATTGTATACAAGTCTACGGGTTAATAATTGGAACTTAAACTTAGTCTTATACATTCTATCAATCTATATAATATAGTTAATGGTTTTGATTAAAGGGTAAATGATTAATTATTCCCAATCAATATCAAGTCTGTTATGTATTCGACTGTGGTATTCGCCAGGCAGTGCCATTTTCTAATGTACCCTTGGGCGAGGCTCTAGCTTGTCGGCCTTGCAATAAAGAAAACATTCTCTGACAAGTGGCCTAGAAGGCACTGATTTTCTACCCACCAAACCAAGCCTAGATGTCTAAGGCCTGAGTAATAGTAGTATGTCTATGTAATGGACACAACAAAGTCCTGATTAATTGAAATTGGGATAATCAATCAACAAAATTGTATGCTGAAACAATTTATTACATGGCAGTTTTGCTGTATTTATTACAAATGTAAGCATGCTTATCCCAGATGCATCACAAGTAACCAGCACAGTAGGGATGTGCAAATGTTCAAAATTCAAATTCAAACTTAAAAAAGTTTGAGTTTGAAATAAAAATAGTGGGTTTGCACAATCCTACAACACAGCAATAGACTCACCCACAAATCCTCAGCTAAAACCGTTAAGCCGGTGAACATCGGAGAAGTCTGGAACACCTCCCACGTAGAGTGGCTCTACGAGATCTAGACCCTGGAAGCGACCTTGAGCCGAGCCCTCGATTGGTCCCTGTCCGTCCACGTACATCGCTCCTGTAGAAACATTGACCTTGAGTCTCACTGTCCCGTCCCGTGAAGATTTTTTTAAAAATTAATTTAAAAAAATCGTAAAAAATTTTATTTTTTTTAATTAATCGTAATTCTAAAAAAGAAAAAAATCGTAAAATTGCGATTTTCATAAGAAATAATTATTCGATTGCGCTCAAATTTCACACGAATATATTAATTCATAAAATTAAGGTTCTGTGAAAAAATTATTACAATCGGTTAAAGCATGTAGGTGTTATAAGTCAAAGAATTGTTTTAAAAAAGAAAAAAACCCGAAAAATTTCGATTTTCATGAGAAATAATTTTTCGATTGCGCTCAAATTTCACACGAATATCTTAATTCATAAAATTATGGTTCTGTGAAAAACTCATTAAAATCGAATAAAGCATGTAGGTGTTATAAGTCGAAGAAATTTAAAAAAAATCGAAAAAAATCGTAAAATTGCGATTTTGATGAGAAATAATTTTTCGATTGCGCTCAAAAACGTGGCAGCTCTAAGTTTAGAGATTTCGAAGGTCTCCAGAAAATTTCATTGCAATTGGAGTATCGGTTTAGCCGGAATCGTGCTGACAAACACACAATAATACAGGAAAAAAAACATTCCGGATTTTTTTCTCCAGTGTAGTGAAATGGAATCTTCGCTTCGCTCGCTACGCTCATCCAATAATTTATTACAATAAACATAACAGGACTTGGATGCGAGGACCGGGAGACGTGAATAGGCCTAGGCTAGGCCTGGACACGGCGTCGAAAATAAACATCCTTTATTGGTTTTCTTGCGTCTATAGTAGGGGTGTGCGAATATTCGAAATTTTCGAAGTATTCGAGAATAATTTACTATTCGTATTCGATTCGAAACTCGAATAGTAACTATTCGAATTTCCGAAGTATTCGAATTCCCGAAGTATTCGATTTGAAATTCCCGCTAGTATGCAGGAAACTACATTACCGATCGACGCACCCTATCGTCAACTCCGCGCAACGTGCACAACCAAACCAAGCTGTACCAACTTCGACAAACAACAGCATCTGATATCACCGTTGTCACGACGTCGTTGAACGTAAGAAATTACTCCGAAAACGTGATGCAAACCTCATCTTTCTTGCGAAAAAGTTCTAAACATGGTCTTTTCTCGGGTAAATGCTCATGTAAAAACCCGCATAGGGCTCTCGTGCTTACAGATTACGAAGAAGAAGCGGGCCTTGAGCCCGAAACGGAAATAGGCCTAGGCCTAGCCTTACCCGCTTCAAAGTCTAGGCCCTAGCCTACGGCAAAAAAAGTGCGATTTGGTACTTTTTCAACCCAAAAGGGAACGAAGCCGAATGTATGCATTGCAAAAAAAATTAAAAACCCCCACAGGTCAGAACAACGAACATTGTTTTTAATTCCCTGTGCTTTGCACAATGCTAGGCCTAGGGCCTAGGCCCCGAGCCTACCTAGACCTAGGCGTACGTACGTACGTAATAGTTCAACCAAGTACTTTTTTCTAATTAATTTAAACGTAATAACATGCAAATTTTATTTTGCCAAGCTTTTCGAGGATGCTGTTATGGGACACTGTACGTTTATGAATAAAGAATGCGCAAATGTGGAAGGGTAGGCCTAGATGAGCTTGGCCCTTTTTTTAAGATCTCATTTCTTTTGAGTGTGTAAGGTTTGGCTGTATTTCTACAAGTTTTTAATTCCCTGTGCTTTGCACAATGCTAGGCCTAGGGCCTAGGCCCCGAGCCTACCTAGGCCGACCTAGGCCCTAGGCTAGCCTACCTAGGCCTAGGCCTAGTGCTAGGGGCTAGCCATTGAATTTTGCCAAGGCTAGCCTAGGGTAGACCTAGGACCAAAGATCCTATTATTAATTAATAATATTAATATTAATAGCCATAATATATAAAACTTAAAAACAACTAAATGTTTATTTTTATGTGTGCGCACTGTTTTGACAACTATTCGATATTCGACTTCGATATTCGACTTTTTTACTGTGTACTATTCGATATTCGTATTCGAACTCAAAAATCACTATTCGCACACCCCTAGTCTATACGCTATCACTAATATTTCCATCAACTATCCTGAAGAAAGAATGTGGAGAATATTCCATTTGATCACCTTTTTACGTCTTTTAAACTCATAGTTTGTGTGGTTTGACATTTTGATGTTTCTTCCATCTTTACTTGCATTTCACTGACTTTGAAGGTCAAACTCATCATCGCCAAGTATTGTGATTGGAGGAAACTAGTTTGCCATAGAGAGCGCTAGAGAGCATACGCGTGGTGCGCTCTACTGGCCATCGCTGAAACTCGTACTATAGGGCGCGGGATATTCAAACGTGCTGAAATAGCATTAACACAACTTTCACGGAGAGGTTAGAGTACGGTTCGAAATTCGAACAGAATTTTGTTGAACTTGAACCTTCACTGAAGTTCGAGTTCGGTTCAAAATTCGAACCGGTTCGCACACCCCTACAAAATATGCAATTATTTTTACACTAGTGGGGCTGTGAGCATAACTGACAAATAATCGATCTCAGAAACGAGCAGTTGCGCGCGGCCGGTAAAGCTAGAAGCCACGCGTAGACTACTGCAAGCTATTACATATTCGTTCACTGTGGCGCTATCTGTGTGCAGATTGGTAAACTAGGAACTAGGAAACATGTAACTAATTAATATGTAACGCGCGTTACACGGTTTATGCTCGCGGCCCCTCAATTGGGCATTGGAATCAACATATTTTCTGTTTTAATTTATGTTTGTCACCATGAAAGTTGAAAATATTATTAACGAACACGCCTTGCTAATTCCAATTAAGTTAACTTTATATGGCCTAAATATTCGTTCATGACTAATACGTGTTCATTTTGCTCAAGGGTAGTGATTGCTAGAAATGCACACGATAATCGATATTATCAATCAATAATCAATAATGGATATTATTTCGATAATCGATAACTAAAATTCATTATCGATTATCAAAATATCAATTGATTCGTCAATAATGGCACAAACTAAACTCTAAGGACGGAGATTATCTCACGTTGAGCCATGCACTGGCTGGGCTGATGGTGTCACACTTGAGATTTATGTTTGGAATTGACCTATCAGTCGATAACGGAAACCAAACACATGACATCGAAGACAACCAGGCAGTAAACGAAACTTGATTGTTTTGTTTTGACTTAACCACTTACCACACTTTAGGTTCCACTTATAGGTCGGCACAGGCTTTGTTGGCGATATCGATACTATCAATAATATCTTTTCGATAATGAATTACCATTTTGATAATCGATAACGAAAAAAGTATCGATGTGCTTTCCTGGTGATTACAGTGCTTTTCTTATGAAGTAATGATGCCTTTATCTGAGTTTATACTGAAAATGAAGATTCTTATAATGAAATGAGAACTTTTTTTTGTTATTTTCAGCATCCCTAGAGAGCCTACTGTACTGTAAGTTTTATCAAACTCATATTTCATGTTACTGGTATTGCTATAATAAGAGAGGTTAGCTTTATTTGTGTACGCAATTTGCTCCGCATTATGTAGGACGGCGGACGGAAGTCAACTCAAGCATGCATGGGGAACACAAAACCGACCAGAGAACGAGACATCGCCGCCTGCCAATATGTAGCACGGGTGTCCAGTGACGCTCAAAGATTTGTTAACACTGTTGCCCTTTCAGTTTTTTCTCAATTATGCTTAATTATTTACATCTACATATTTTATATATGAAAAACATTGTCCCTTCTTCTTTTTCTTGTTCTTGCTCCTGTCTTTAGCAAAACCAATGTTTTTCACTCTAGGTGTGTTTTTGGGTCAAAATCTACTCAATTTTTGCATTTTTGCAATATTAAAATGTTTTGTATTACAACTGCCGAATTTTTGGTCCCTTGGTGTTCGTATTAACGAGGGTTTACTGCATTATAAACTTGGAAAAGATCTGGAAATTGAAACACAGACGTACCATCCTTGCGTGTGCGATGAAGTTTGACCGTGTGCCACTCTCCAAGGTTGATGGGATATGGTGACCGGATCAGAGCCGGACCAGATCCGACGTTGAACCGGAACTCGATGTACGATCCGTTGAGACCAAGAGAGATGAAATCTCCTCCTCCGCCGCGTTGCTGGCCGTTATACAGGATCATACCTGCACATATGATCACACAATAGTAATTTATCACTTAATCAATAATAATAATAATAATAATAATAATAATAATAATAATAAAAAAAAATAATAATAATCATAACTCGGTTCCAACTATGTCGGGCTGAGTGGTGGTTTTCCACCATTATCTAGGGCATGTATGTTGTAGGGCATTAATGTTGATCAATATTATAAAATAGTAAATAGGCCTACTATTTTAGATTTACATGAATCTTGAACAAAAATACTTTCAAGATGGCTTTATTAAGTAGAGTGGTGCTGCCGGCAAAAATTACAAAAAGTAAAACATTATGTTAGTAGTGCTGAAATGCTACAATATCGGAGGTTTCCTAGTGTCTTAATTGGCTTGTTCACGCAAAGCTCCACGCAGATCGCGCCACTGCACTAACCCCCAAAACCAGGGTCCACTAGATACTTATTCCGAGCTGCTTGTTAGGTATCTAGTGGACCATGTATACTATGTATATGTATGTAACTATGTATAGCAGGCTCTGCATTGTCAAATCTGTATGCTTCCTCGATTGTTTGTTTACGTATTGTTTTACCATTCCTTCTTTAATCAATGGCTTTACGTAAGTAGTCGTACGGCCTATTTCAAGTAATTTTATTCAATAGCATATTTTGTTTGTTTAAACTTTTAAACAATGAAAAAGTGAACGATAGGAAAATTAAAATAAGAGCTGAAAGCACATGGCGCCGTTGAAGTCTAAACCTGGGGCCTAGCACTGTTATTGAGATTAGACCTAGGCCTACTTGGAATAAGGCTACTAAGGACTAGGGCCTAGGCTTTTTTTCAGCATTAGATGACATGTAGACCTAGGCATATCAATATCATGGTATTATAAATTAGCAAGTATAGGCCTAGGCCCTACTTGCATACGCCTCAGCAAAGCCTAGGGCTTAGTCCTAGCCAGTGTTATTTGTTGACATTAGAGAGAGGTTACGTAGGCAGGAGGCCGAATAAAGACACAATTGTCAGTATATTATGTGTGATTGTATTTATTTGTAGTAATAAACACGACACTATGCCCTCCTCTCTCCTTACACGAATACACACAGCAATTGGGCATTTTGCTTTCAACATAAAACTATGCAAGCTGACAGTAAAAACAGTAGGCTGCTGACAGCTATGAGCAGCCATGACACCCGCAAGTTGGGCTATCACCGCCGTCTACACTCTACATCCGCATTTACAGGCATTTAGACGGCGGTGGGGGGTTAGTACAATAGCGCAGCGTGGTGAGTTAAAGTCGCAGTGAACAAGCCAATTTGTTATTTCTTAGTTAACAACTTGGAAACTTCGCAAACGCTTTTTCAGGCGCGTTGTTGGATGAGCGTAATTTTTTAAATACGAAAAAAGCGTAAAATTTGCGATTTTCATAAGAAATAATTATTCGATTACGCTAAAATTTCACACGAATATATTAGTTCATAAAATTAAGGTTCTGGAAAAAATCATTTCAATCAAATAAAGCATGTAGGTGTTATAAGTCGAAGAAATTTAAAAAATGAAAAAAATCGTAAAATTGCGATTATCATGAGAAATAATTTTTTAATTGCGCTCAAATTTCACACGAATATATTAATTCATAAAATTAGGGTTCTGTAAAAAAATCACTATAATCGGATAAAGCATGTAGGTGTTAAAGGGTCGAAGAAATTTAGAAAATAAAAAAAATCATAAAATTGTGATTTTCATGAGAAATGATTTTTCGATTACGCTCAAATTTCACACGAATATATAAATTCATAAAATGAAGGTTCCGTGAAAACATCATCACAATCGGATAAAGCATGTAGGTGTTATAAGTCGAAGAAATTTTTTAAAAATAAAAAAAATCGTAAAATTGCGATTTTCATGAGAAATAATTTTTCGATTGCGCTCAAAAACGCGGCAGTTCTAAGTTCAGAGATTTCAAAGGACTCCACCAAATTTCATCACAATTGGAGTATCGGTTTAGCCGGAATCGTGCTAACAAGACACACAAAAAAAAAAAAAAAACATTCCGGATTTTTTCCTCCAGTGTAGTGAAATGGAATCTTTGCTTCGCTCATCCAATAATTAAAATTTAAAATACAAAAAAAGGGCTAGAATGTTGAAACATCTTTAGTAAAATTTTATTTCTTTGAATTTAATTAAGAACTAACTAGAGAGAAGATTAAATTTAAAAAAATCAGGTTGATTATTGTTCTGATCCCAAATTGATCTGAATTTGCACCATATTGGATTATTTTCGATAAAATTTAAAAAAACAAAAACATTATAAATTGTAAATTTACAACATTTTGAATAAGGGTTTGTTCAATATTGGAAGGCGAGAGGGCTGTAAATATCAAAGTCTTTCGAGGTCTCATGCTACTCTAACTAATGAACTGAACATGCTGTTCTTTGGTCTTGTAGTTAGCATCACTGCTACAGCTTACAATGCAGAAGGCCCAGGGTTTGATTCCCTCTGTACGCAGAAGATTTTTTACTTCTGATGTGGACCGAAGTCAATCAATTCTTGTCTTAGGAATGTGTTAACACTAAACAGTGACTTTAGAGCCATCCTAGCAACGAGGTACATAATAAATTCTAAGGTTGTTCCAAATTAGCCTGTTGATTTTGGCGCTGTCTGCGGGTGGTTTTGTTTCCAGCTTGTTTGGCTCGTGTTTCCTATTCAAAGTACTGGTCTCTAGTTGGACATTGTTTGCTGTTAGCACCAACAGGGTTATTATTAGTATCATTATTATATAAAAACTATCACAACTCATTAACCCGGAAACGTATATTATAAAACCACTCAACTGAACTATAACCTGCGTTTCTTTCTTTTAATCACAATATTTCGTACTTAGTCTCCTTTTATTTATTTATTTTATTTATTTATTTATTTATTTATTTATTTAACGTCTATCCTATTCAGTTATAAATTTATAAATTCTCAAGCATCGTCCATGCCCCCTTGTCAACCTTATTTTTATGTTCACCAATCCTGATCCTGAGGGGGTGTTAGCTCTCACCATAGTTAAGTTTCACCACAGTCACACAGAATAGCATAAACGGAATATTTCAAATCTTGAACGGGGTCCTTAGGTTTGGTTATTGAAAATAAACTATCCAACCAAATACAAAAATTTGTAAAAAAAAAACGGCAGCCAAGCTCTCCTTCAAAAGTCTTCGGCTGTGAATGCTGTGAGATATAGAAGTTGAGCCAAGCTTTTTATTCTTTCTCCCTAGTTTCGCTTTGAAAATAAGTAAGATCATTTCGCCTGTTGACGAGCGCAAAGCCAACGATTTTTGTGGTAAAAAAGTAAAATTTTTTAACTCGAAATCATAAAAAAATTCTTGGTCATGAACCAAATTCAATGGCCAAGCCATTTTTTTATGAATTCGAGTTTAAAAATTTTACTTTTTTTACCACAAAAATCGTTGGCTTGGCGCTCGTCAACAGGCGAAATAATGATCTTACTTATTTTCAAAGCGAAACTAGGGAGAAAGAATAAAAAGCTTGGCTCAACTTCTATATCTCACAGCATTCACAGCCGAAGACTTTTGAAGGAGAGCTTGGCTGCCGTTTTTTTTTTTTTTACAAATTTTTGTATTTGGTTGGATATTACATCTTTTTGTTGTTTGTTTGCTATCAAGGTGTGAATGATGGACTCTGAATGATTAAATTTGTTAAGTTCAAAGTTGTTTTTTGACATTTTTGGGCCCACGGTCCCCCCAAAGATACCCCTTGTGTTTTAAGCACTAGATATTTATAATGGTTAAGAGCATGTTTAATTTCAAGCTTGTACAAATTACTACGCCTGAGTAATTACGCGTTTTGATTTTGATTTTCCCCGGTCCCAATTGCCCGGTTTTGGTTATATGAGGTACATCTGAGTGTGGCCCAAGTTTCAAAGTTCTAAAATGAACCGTTATCTCAGTATAGCGTATTATTCATAAGAGTACGGAATTACTTACTTTTGATAATTTTGATTTTCTCCGGTACCCGTTACCCAATTTTGCTTTCCATATTCAAAAGTGATAAAGAATGAGAGATATCAAAATGTATTCCACATTTGAAACATCTCAGTTGTAGCGTTTTCTTTGAATGATTTATTTCTTAAAGTTCAGATATGTTTTTTGTCATTTTTGGGCCCATGGTTATCCCCAAATTTAGCCCCTTGTGTTTTGGACGCAAGATATTTATAATGGTTTATAGCATGTTTAATTTCAAGTTTGTACAAATTAAATTACCACGCCTTGGTAATTACGCGTTTTGATTATCATCCAAATTTTGATTTTCTCCGGTCCCTGTTACCCGATTTTGGTTTTGAAAGCAAACGTCACTGCGTCTGAAGTACATCTAAGTGTGGTCCAAGTTTCATAGCTCTAAGATTTGCCGTTTTCTCTGTAGGCTAAATTAATCTCCGCGGAGAACTAGCTAGCCAGCCAGCCAGCCACCCACCCAGCCACCAGCCAGCCGAAAGGAATTTGACGATGTTGAGAGCCTTTTTTAACACAGAACGAGTTGTCGGATCGGGTTGATTTTTTTTTTGGTATGTCATGGACCACATACCAGGTCATATACCGAGTTTCAAGATTGTAACTCTTTTGGGGCGGCGTGTGCAGATAGCTGAAAACCCCCCAACTCTCGTAGCTGTATATAGATAGGGCTGGAGTTCGTGTCGCCTAAGCAGTCGCATGTGCTTGTCTGCCGGGCGACGACCGTCGCCCTAGATGAAGTGTGTTGGTAGACTTAAAAGTCGTCCGAATGTTAAATTTATTCAATTTCCGACTCAAATTTTCAGAGTACCCTGGGATGTATTGCAACAGATAGTTTTGTAAGGCTTAGTCTTCATGTCACTAGTTAAAAATAAAATGGAATCTTGGCTTTTTCTAAGATGTGCACGTCTTCTCCTTTAAACTATTTCTTATCATTTGTGCTGAATACTGATTGAGTGTAAAAGCTGTGTACAACTTTTCTTTTTCTAAATCTTCCTGTTTTGAACTGTCTCCAAATGAAAATCAGATATGTGACCAAGTGGGAAGACTTTAAATACGAATTAATTTTATTTATTTGTGGAGGGACATACCATCACCGCTCTCCGGCTTGAAGGACACTTCGATGGCGAATGTTAGGTAGGCGTCTGGTAGTGTGGGTAGTGCCATGTAAGACACAGGAGCCTGGGGGAAGAAGGGGACAACTCCGGTCACAACTAGGACGGTTGGAATGTCCATCTTGACGGCTCCGTTAGTGGCCGTGCAGATGTAGGTTCCAGCATCTCCAGCTCGGATGTCGTGGAGGCTCAGCGTTGCCTGACACAAAACAACGCACATATCAAATACTCTTTCTCTTCAAACTCAGTCACACAAATTTAATGTTAATTTTCTACTAATTTACAAGATTTAAATTCAAATTGGGGTTTGTACATTCCCTTAGGAATTTAAATTAAAGACAGATTCCTGAGTAACAATTTTCATATTATACAAATTACAAAACTTTAGACAGAACTCAGCCTTCCATAGTACCCCTATGTGTGATTGATACACATATCAGGGCTCAAAATTTCAATGAAATGGGCACTAACCAAAAGAAAAACCAAGTTGCCATAGGGACTTCGAAGGTTTAAAAGACGGGGGGTTCGGGGGGCTTGCCCCCCAGAAATTTTTCTGCATATAACAGCCATTTTGATGAAAATCTACACACTTTGAGCAACATCACAGTAGGTGCCTAGTTGCCCTACATATTAAGTTAATAATGGGGTACGCTTAGGCATATCCAAAGTAGGCATATGCTCATCTTCAGTAGCCTACTATCACTTTGGCCTAGGCCTACTAAAATTAGTGAGTGGGTAACAAACAAACAGGCTATGCTACGAGCAAAAAAAAAAAATGGTGATCATCCGAGTTTTTCGATAATTCGAGCTGCACCCGGTTTCATCCACCTCCGATAATAGAGGTTTGACTGTATTATTAGTATTTATTTACATAACATGTAGAAGCACATACATGCCCTTTATGTAAGAAGATAAGAAGAAAAAACAATGCAATGCTACATTTAACACCCTGCTAGGTGGACCAACCTGAGGTATTTGTTTTCTATGCTCACCTCTTGTGTGTTTGAGTCTCTGGGCAGAGGGCCTCCCTGTTTGGACCAACTGTAGGTGACGGGCTGTTCGAGATCTGTTCTGCAATCCATGACAACCGTGGAACCGTGCGGTGCCATTCGAGTCTCTACTGTAGCAGGAGCGTGATGCATCACGTCGGTTTCTGCAGGGGACAAACATTTGGGTATCGTAATTAGATCAAATCTGCATTGTACGGTGTATCACTTTACAGTGTAATTCATTGTCATGCATATAGGTAGAGGTAGTGAAAAATGGTGTTTGCGATTTTTTTAAATGTCCTGTTTATTGCCTAAAATGTAATATTGTCGACAAATTACATCATTTAGAGATGGAAAAAACATATTTTGAAAACGCGAAATAACGAACGAAATTGTATCAAACTGGTCAAAACACGAATTAAAACGCGAAATTGAACCTTTAAGTGTGAATGTGAAGTGATATTGGAGGTGCCGGTCCAGACCAAATATTACGGTCATGGGCTTCACGGAAATAGACCTCCAAAATAACGGCGCTATCACGAATTCCGCGGAAATAGTCCACCAAAATAACAGTGCATATATTTATTTTTTTATTTTTTAGTAACATTTTTGAAAAAAATTGACATTGCAAAAAACACAAAATTTGGGTTTTTTAAAACAAAATTTGGGTTTTTACATCACCATTTCTCATTACCTCTACACATAGGATATTAGAAAAAGAGGAAGTTTATACCAAGTTATTGTAAGGGTTTATCAAACATTATCCAAATTTAAATAAAAATAAAATATATACTTAAAAAGTATTCATCACTTACCATTTAAAACACGATGATCACCAGATTGATATGCATCAAGAAGAGAAATTGAAAGTGAAAATTTGATGAGATTAGATTTGGCAAAAAAAGAACTAACAATAATGAAAAGCATAAACTATTTATTTATTTAAAAACAAGACTAATATTGTAAATTCACAGTGATGACATGATATAAAGGAAGCATGCACTGATCACATGTTATTTTTATAGAATGGTATGAAAAGAAAAGTGTAAAAAGGTATGTAGTAAGAGATTTTGTATAACTAATAGTAATACGTGTTGCTGAAGAGTGGGTGCATGACCACACGTTTTTCAAGTTATTAATATTATTACAAAGGAAACTGATTACAAGTTCAAATGGCTAGGTTATTCAAGTTAATGAAGAGTTCACAGTTTGGTCTCGAGTCAAATAAAGAACATATTGTCCCAGGAGGATAATTCATGTTGAGGATTAAGTTGAGTTAAGTTTGAGCTTCAGTCATCATTAGCTAATGACATTATAGCTGCCCTTCACAGCCTTTTCAATTCCAATTTTATGAGAACATATTATGTACATATTATATACATATTATACAACAAATGTTGAAGCTAAGGGTTGTTCTAAATTCTACGATGCTACCTGAAAACATTGTTTGGGAAACCTACCCTGCACGTCCAGCAGATAATCCAAGTCCTTGCGTCCCGCCGACGTCATCACGCTACACGTGTACATGCCCCCGTTGCTGGGTCGTACGTCCGTGATTCTGAGTATGTTGCCGTAGACTTGTGCATTTGACTCGAGTCCGTGTCCGCTCTTGGACCAGGTCACCTGGGCATTGGCCACATCACTGCCGGTCACTACGCACCGCAGGTCAACCGTGTCGCCGAATGTCACCTCTCGCTGGCTTGGCGAGATCTGAAGAGACACGTCTGGGACTGAAGACGCCGCTAGAAGAACACACTGCATTTACAACTATGTGGAGTATAAATGTGGCATATAACTTGTCAATTTAATTTATTTGCCAAGTTTTGCTTGCACAAATCATGAAAATGATTTTATTTAAACTTTCATCCAGGTTTCTAATTATTTATTAAATAACAATATTTCTATGCGATCCAGCAGCACTGTGCAGGTAATTAAATTTGCACTTTGCAAGTGCTTTGTGAATGTATTGTAGGTGATTGTTGTCAAGTTTCTATTGTTACTTGTTAATTGTTATTATAAACCTAAAAAAACTCATATTAAAACCTTTATTCTGTGGATTCTGGCTAACTTTTTCAACTTTTTCTTTCAAAAAGCAATACATAACCATTACCTTAATGTACATGTAAAATATGAACATTGTAGCCCCACCCGTTTGGTCAGAATCGGCCCAAATGTCACTAAAATATTGCACTAAAAATCGAAAAAATTGTAAAAGTGCGATATTCATGAGAAATATTTCTTCGATTTTATCCAAAAACGTAGCAAGTCTAAGTTCAGAGATTTCGAAGGTCCCCTGAAATTTTCATCATGATCGCATATGCCGTTTGCCCGGTAGAGAGCAAACAAACAGACAAAAATACAAACAAACAAACAAAAAAAACAAAAAAAACACCAGAGCTAATTTTTTTGGGGGGTCAGTGAAATTGAAGTCTTCGCTTCACTCGCTTCGCTCGCTACGCTCATCCAAAAATTCTGAAATATTTTTATGTTTGTATTGTACAATACCTAGGGGTGTGAGAATCCAATTTTTAATTTCGAATCCGAATCCCAAGCAAAGAAATTTGCGAATACGAATCCAAAATTTGGTTTACCTCATAAAAAATTACATAATTGCATGCTTCCAAGCTGTTCTTAACCAGTTCAGTGGCGAGTTCTTTTGCGCAAGACGCCTACACAGTGGATACTTTATTTCACGGTCAAGGAGCGAAAGCCGAGCATGCGCGCGAGCTCTTTGACATCTCTAGTTCAATAAACTTATAAATTTATCTCCTGTTGATTTTGTCTAGGCAATTCAATGAATGGAAACCGAGGTCTAGGCCCGCCTACATAAGACCAGCCTGCTTGTTACTCGACAATAATCGTGGCAACATCTGAATAATCCCGCACATTTGAATTTCTCTGATTTCTAAATACCAGACTTGCCGTCACTGTCTGACACTTCTACAACTGTATTACTATCAAATTCACCATCACTTTCAATATCACTGAAATAATTCTCACTAAAAACGATCAATAATACTGTCAATATCAATAAACATCAAAGAACACGCTAAAGAGATGTTGACTGCATCGTGTAACACACCTATCCCAAAACTCCGCCCTAAAAAGGTGTAGTTTCTTCAGCCAACCAATGAAAAAATATATTCACATGTAGCCAGTGAGCCAATGAGTAAACTAACACGGGGATTTCAAAGCCAGCGGGAATATTTAAACTCAAACATAGCTCGTCACGGCCACTGTTGGAGCGTTTCAAAATGCGTATGACGTAATATTACGTCCAGAGCGCTGCGGGGACAAACCTGTCGTGACGAGATAACTCGTCATAGCCACTGAACTGGTTAATTGTTTTTTATCACATTTTCAAGACTCCGTGACATCTTCAGCCAATCAACAACACTCCATCCATCTAGCCTTTTCTGAAAGCGAAGATTTATCTTGCGTGGTAGGCCTATAATATATTTTGGCATTGTTCTACGTTTTAAGATAACATAGCAAGAAAACTTCTTGTTATCAGACCATAAACATAACATAATATTAATATTGTATTCACTGGCCTTTTCATAGTCCCGCACTTGTAACGTACGAGTTTGGAGATGCACATGATGGCCGAGTAGGCCGATTGGGGGCATATGAAAAGAAGGAGAAGATATCATTCACGTAATACACACCCTCGCCATGTGAAACGAGACTGACGTAAACAAAGCAGTCTTCCAAGCTGCCTAGTGCTCACATGAGAGAGAGAGAGAGACAGAGCACGCTGCGCCGTACGGTGGCAGACATTACGCCTGCCAGCATCGTGCGAAAGAGATAAAGAGGAGAGCGCAATGTTTTTTTTCGAATGCTACGTACCAAGTACGGGAAAAACATTGCATTTTCTTGAACAACAAGACGCGAACGGAAATTCCTTGGCGACGTACGTGGCAGCCATGTTGACACGTGATCGATTGCAAACTATAAAATCGACCATTCGATATATCTGCGAGTTTCTCGGGTGTTTGGCGCCGGATTTGAATTTATTTGAATACTCCAAATTTTTAAAGTTTTCGAATTCGAACGATGAATCGAATTCGAATACTAAAAGATTCTTTTCGGATTCAATAATTTTGAAGTTTCGCACACCCCTAGCAATACCAATAAAGAAGTAAGAACTAAGTAAATAAATGCATCCTGTTTTCTTTCCTTAACCTGCCCCGAATGATCAGTGTTATGCACTGCAGTAAAATACAATTTTGGGGCTGCTCATCAACATTGGTAACACTGTTTAGTAAAATAACAAAAACATGTTATGCTAGAAATATGATAACATCATGGTGAATTTTAACATTGGCATCAAGCAGATTATCATTAATAAAATAATTATACAGTAAGTTCACTATTTTGTATATAGTAATTATAATGGATATATAAGTGACTGCTAAATGCTGAATATTTATTTTCAATTTTCAGAATATAAGAATTAAACATTATGATTGCATGATTTTGTGTCAAATAACTGATAAGTGAATATACTGTGAAGTGAGTGATAACACTGATGAGCGACCTCCATGCAAATGTTTTTAGTGTGGAACAAACCCCTTCTTCTCCGCCATGGCACACACCGAAGTTCGTCACTGGCGTCTCGACAGTCACGGTTACCATCACATCTCGTATTGTGCTGTACACACTCGCCGCTATGGCAGCGGTACTGCCCCTCAGAGCAATCCAAACCACCAACTAGTGCCAACATGCCGCAAACAAAATACTAGCGAACTACTATCATGCAGGCTACAGCAAGGTTAATAGTAGATGGTTAATGTTACGAGGTTTATAGTTATTCAAGAGCTGGATAAAAGGAACAGTATTTTCTTAGGATATATAATTTCATATCCCAGCTAGCCTCACCTATGGCCCATCCATGGATGATGGGATGATTAAACGTTTAGTTAATTAGATGTTCATAAGTATTAGCAGCAAAAGTATTAGTTAGCAGTTTGTTCTCATTATATGGATCTTCATGAGACTAATCTGCCTATATTAGTTAGTTTCAGGTCCATACAAAATTACAGAACATTCAAAGCTACTTTGTTCTATAATTGATAACGCAGAGATGGATTTTTTTTTGAGTTTTTACTTTTATTGGAGGTTTGATTTTACCGCTCTTTTGAAATGAAACTTGGAATCTGTGCATACAACATATTACGCATTGATCCTCTACTTAAAAGTGATGAATGAAGAAATTAAAAGCATAGTATGCTGAAAGCTTTGTTTATTTGCTAGGAAGCTCTGAGGAAAACGTTAATGCAGGCGGTGACGCAATTGGCTGTGTTAGTATATTTACTATAACAGTAACAAATACAAAATTAGTATATACAGGGTGGATTAGTAAATAAACAATACAGGCTACAACTTTAAGAAGTGTTAGGAAGGAAGAACTTGTTGGATGAGCGTAGCGAGCGTTAGCGAGCGAAGCGAAGATTCCATTTCACTACACTGGAGAAAAAAATCCGGAATGTTTTTTTTTTTTTTTTTCTTTTTTTTTTTTTTTTTGTATTTTTGTGTGTTTGTTAACACGATTCCGGCTAAACCAATACTCCGATTGCGATGAAATTTTATGGAGGCCTTCGAAATCTCTGAACTTAGAACTGCCACGTTTTTGAGCGCAATCGGAAAATTTTTTCTTATAAAAAAACGCAATTTTACGATTTTTTTCGATTTTTAAAAAATGTCTTCGACTTATAACACTTACATGCTTTATCCGATTGTAATTATTTTTTAACAGAACCTTGATTTTATGAATTAAGATATTCGTGTGAAATTTGAGCGTCACCAAAAAACTATTTCTCATGAAAATCGAATTTTTACGGGTTTTTTCTTTTTTAAAACAATTCTTTGACTTTTAAAACCTACATGCTTTATTCTATTGAAATGATTTTTTCATAGAACCTTAATTTTATGAATTAATATACTTGTGTTAAATTTGAGCGCAATCGAATAATTATTTCTTATGAAAATTGCAATTTTACGATTTTTTTTCTTTTTTAAAAATTAAATTACGTAAAAAATTGCGATTTATTAAAAAAATTTAGTTAATTTTTAATTTTATTTAATTTAATTTAAAAAAATCTTCGACTAAAAATGATTTTTTCACAGAACAGAAAATCCGCGTAACACAATGCAGCTCAATGCACCAATTACGCTCATCCAACAACGCGGCGGGACTTAAGCGTTTTCCTAGTCTAGAAACTAAACATATAAATTCTTGCAATAAGAGTGTCATGCAATATAAAGACATTGCAAAACAAGTACTACTTTTCAAATAGGAAGTAAGAGATCATCTATGATTTGGACAATATATAATGCTTAATGCATAGTAATTAATCAAGTTCTATTGAAATTGTGTTAATTTCATTTAATTAATAGGTTAAGAATGATTTTGAAACATTAAGAATTGTCCATTGTCATTAACAAAATTAGTAGTTAGCAGTGAGTTAAGTTGTTAAAAGCTTAATGAATTACAGTAAAACCCCTATGTATTGTTTTTCAGGGTAGCTTACAAAAAAACGACGCAGTGAGGAAAACGGTCAAAACGGGAAAACCAATAAAACGATGTTATATGCCTAAAATTGAGTAAAATAACAAAAAAATGAATTTTGAAAATTTTCAGTCTAATTCATTGCCTACTCAAAATATCTGGATAATATATATCAAGACTTATCTATTACGACTTTCAGAAGACATATAATAATTGTTGTACGTACAGAAAATAAAAAGCTTGTCTTAATGAGGTAAAAAATAAAAATCAACAACGATGATAGACAAGTGTTGATTCATGCGCGGGTGTGTTGGCGCGTAAGCTATGAGTGCGAGAGAGACAGCCGCGGGAATCGGCGGCGCAAGAATCTACTCGTCGGGTCGAGACCTCACAGCTGACCATGCACGTGCTTGGTGAATGGATTGTCACGTTATCTGTTTTCTCGGTCGCTGCGCCCTATTGTCCACGCTGTACTTGTGTTTAAAGGAGATTAAGTATTTTTCCGTTGATATCGATCAATGCTCCGTGCATGAAGATCACATTTCCCTGTATCTCTTCATTGACTCTGGGAACGATATTTACTACGATTTCGAATCGTGCTTGCGACGAGAGAAAATTGCACGGGCGACTGAACTGCATCCTTGAAGTCCCTAGGGAATGGTCCGGGTCTCCAAGGTCGAGATCGTCTCAGCTTCAAATGTTGCAGTACACTACACGGCTAGCTGGTAGGGGCAGCCGGCAGTGTTATATCCGAGAATAAGACACGGCAACTCAACTTATATAACACTCGCGCTTCAGTTAAAACAAGTGCTGTATTGACATCATCATTGATTGAAAACAATGATCTTGTAATTATTATTATCGCATTCGCGTAAGAAATACACGGCACTGCACTGCTGAGAGAGAATGTGAAGTGTCTGAGCTGGCAGGCCAGGCCGGCCGGCCGGCCGGCCGAGAGAGGAGAGGAGAGAAGAGAGCCGTGCCACTGGCAGCGCGAGCGGGAGGGGAGGGGTAACCGGTCTAGTAGGCGGCAGCTGCCGGCGGGCGGGGAGGTGAAGTGAACCTGACTACAGCTTACAAAACATCGCGCTCGCTGTCGATGATGTATCGTCTTGCAGGAAATAGTGCTTCGTCCGTCGGTCGGTGTTCATCAAAGGCGAAAACGATACATTAGGGTAAATTCAACATTGAGAAACACAACATTTTGAACGGTACAGCGAGGAAAACGATCGATTGAGGAACGATGGATGCGGGAATTTTTAACATTGTGTAAATGGGACTTTTGCAAAAACTTTTCAAATATAGCGATCATGGCGGGAAAACGGACGATCCGGGAACGATCCATAGGGGTTTTACTGTATTTATTAATAGTTAATGAGTTAATATGTTATTGTTTAATACAGTCAAATGTCATTACAACAAACACTAAGGGACCTTGCTTTTTTTTGTTAAAATGATGAATTCGTTAAAATGATTGATGATGATTGTTCGTTTAATAATCGATCCTCAGTCTCCCTATTGTTCAAAAAGGCAAGAACAACAACACTCGTACGATGCGAGATACGGAGCACGAAGCTTCGCCCCTGAAGTGCAGGCAACTAACATTGCATGCGTGTATTGCAGGGAAGAACACTCGTCTAGCGCATTTTTGTGTATGTTGGCTTGATGTATTGTGCAGGAGTAACATCAAGCGGAGAACACTGATAACAAAATTGTTGTTGTGGTGCATCTGCATAGTGTATCCAATAGCGGATTGTAGGCCACTCAAGGTCAATTGCCCCTCCACTATCCCTTTGCCCCCCCGTGCCAAACTTACATATTAGTTCGTTCATTGGTGTTCGCGCCCACTACTTGTCATCTGATCTCGAAACAAGGTACACATGTAATAAATATCGGACACTTCACTTGAATAACAATGTAAATAAAATAAACGATCAACTGAACTATCAAAGTATCTGCTGAAATCAAACTTCGAAGAACCGAGACTTTCCAAAAACAACCTTCACAAAGACACTGCAAAAGAGTGTAGCCAGTATTGTTTACGAGATCGGCCGGCTACGTGCGGGAGTGGGAGATAATGACCCTGTGTAGTGTGTATTGCTTGTCCTGTGAAATAGATCGCAAACGGAAAAAAAAGTTTTGAGCGGCAGGGAATTCCATCAAATCAACAATTTAATAGACAAATTTTGTTGGAAAAAAGTTCAATCATAGTCATGGTCAAAAATATTAGTTCGTTCAAATGATCGATTCGTTGTAATGACTCTTGTTTAACATCACGAACATAGGGATTAGGGCAGGACCACCAACATTTTTCAGTAGATTGATAATTTTGTTGTAATGACTTTTGACTGTATAAGTATAAAGAAACAGTTAACACAAAGGTTAATGGTAACAAGCAGAAAAATGAATGCAAGAGACAAAATAAAATACAATGCATTGTTAAAGTAATTGGACTAATAATATTATAGATCATGACTCATGAGTCATAACTAGTATCAAATTGAATGCGGCAATATTACAAGAAGTAACGGTAAGAATCAATAATAATCATACTTTTGAACTATTTTATAATGGATGGTTGGGTTGATCAATTATGTTGAATGCTGAGATGACACTACTTTACAAGATATGAGTCATGCACAATAATTTTCCTGAAATTCATTTCTTACCTTCAACGTGAAGATTGACATAGTCAGACGATGCTCCTTCTTCGTTTCTTACTTCACATATATACCTGTAGGCAAAAACCAAGAACGTAATTTGAAAAAACTTATACTTTCCCTTGAAAGTACACAAAAGGGAACTAGCCTTTAATTCAGAACTCGAATATGTTAACAATAACGACAAAAAAATAATATCAAAAAAGATTTTTTGAATTTCGGGTTCATATGTTTGTCAATATTCAACGAAGAAAATTTGATTCTGCCTTATGTTCCCAAATATGCTACCAAGTCAAAATATAGTGAATGGCTTTGAAACCTGGCTGTAATAGAAAATCAAAACTATTTTTTCAAATTTTTCTGATCAGGCACACGGCAAATTATTTTGAAGAGGCGATATTTGCTGTGTGCTCGTTCAGAAAATTAAAAAAAATAGTTTTGATTTTCTAAAAGAGCCAGGCTTCAAAGCCATTCATTATATTTTGACTTGGTAGCATATTTAAGACAATAGAAAACTGCGATTGAATAGCCTTAAGGAGTCAGCCTTGTCAAAACCCTGTTCAGTCATTTTTGTACCCTATTTAGGCCAGGTACCAGTCGAGATAAATGAGCGACAAGGCGGCCATTTTGAAGCGGTCTACGGTGAGCATGCAGCGAACTAGGTAAAAAGCTGTTCGTAAGTCACGGCCCATCAGCAAACTTTGGCGCGGGAATTCAACACCCTATAACTTTGAACACCCGTAATTACCATGGATTAATTTTAATGCTTATTTGTAGGGATGTGCGGGTAGTGGTTTTTGAACTCGGGTCGGGCTCGGGTCGGGTAATTAAAAGTACCCTCGGGCTCGGGTAATTGAAGTACCCTCGGGCTGGGTCGGGCTCGGGTAGTGAATTTTTTTTATTTGTGAATTCATAAAAAAAAAAAACTACAAAACAGTTTTGCATTGGTTGCAGGTAGCCACTCTGGGCTGTATTGACACGAAGAACATCCAAATCGGCGTCTTATGAACTTTTGCTTGAGTATGCCTAGGCCTAGGCCAGTGAAACCCCGCTATTATCGTTTTCCTGCATCAATCGTTCGTTATTCTCGGAAATAATATCGTAACAATCGTTTTCTAATATTTCCGATACGAAAACCCCAAGAAAAACCGATGCGATCGCGTATTTTTCTCTTCCGGCCGACGAAATCATCATCATGCGTTTGTACCAGCCATGCATCTGACGAAATCGCGCGTTTGCACCAGCCTTTCGGTCTGACTCCACCCAACGCTCTGCTGCGCGCAACGATGCGCACTAGATCGGACTTGTTCTAGACCTGCCGCCTAGGCATTAGACGATGTTTATTAGCGTTATTTCTTTTTCACCATTCGCCTATGTACGTAATATTCAACTTGCTTTATGCCGTTATTAGCGTTGAATAACCAGAAGACGAGTAATGACGGTCAGTAGGGCCTATTACTTTAGCGGGGACAGCGCCGGAAGAGCCAAGGACACAGCATCATAGCATAGCCGCGCCCACGTCGTAGCGATTGGTCCGCTCCGACGTCAGCTGTTCGTTTGGCGTCTGAGCGGGAGGTTTAAAAGGAGCAGATTGGCGTGTTTCTTTATTACTTCTACCCGACCCGACTTTTTCGGGTAGGAATTGACGGCCCGACCCGAGGTCGGGTAATTTTACCTACCCGAAATTACCCGTTTTTCGGGTACCCGCACATCCCTACTTATTTGTTGTAAATTAAAATACCAAACAAAAATGCAAAAACTTGCAAAAAAGGGGCCAAGCTGAAAACGAGGAAGATACAAGTGGCTCAACTGCATAAAGTGGTGAGATCTAGAAGTGTGGCCAAGTCAATATATTTATTATTTTCACTTTATGCAGTTGAGCCACTTGTATCTTCCTCGTTTTTGGCTTGGTCCCTTTTTTGCAAGTTTTTGCATTTTTGTATGATATATCAATAATTTTTTTAGAACGTACACCGTATGGATGTTAGCATTCAAGAAGAAAAATTACTTTATTACAATGATTCAAAATAAAATCTCACTCATTGATAATTGAGAGGTTTGAGCATCGCAGTTATAAATTAATAACACAAAGATACCTATTTATTGTTTCGACCACCACTCGTATGCACCTCAAATGTCTACTAAAATAAAGATCAAATTATTTAAGCTTTGTTATTTTGGCTTCTCAAACTTTATCCATTGGGGGCCCACGCCAATCCGTTTCTCAACAAAACACGAATTAAATAATTTGTTATATTTCCATTATCTCAGCTTCCAGTCATCTAATCCAATTACCGTTTGTAAAGCAAATGGCCACTGAGATAACTGACATCGTTGCTTATTATGCTTCTCAAACATTATCCATTGAGGGCCCATAAACCGACTTGTCATTCTGTAACTCTATGCCAATCCGTTTCTTACCAAAACACAAATTAAATAATTTCTTGGGTTGATAGGGCCTAGAGGCTAGTTTAGTGTTGGTTGGGGAAAGATTGATAGAGGCTGGGAGCCAACAGCTTACCTTGAAAAAGTTCGGCGGCTGTGTAGAGTTGAAGATCACATAAATATATACACAAATTACAATTACATTACGACGAAACGTTTTGGCTTGAACAGCCCTGTTCACCCGTCGGAGTTGAGAGTTACTAACTAAATGAATGGCTACTATTTACAAATATTTACAAGAGGCGCTGTTGGCGGTGGAGAGGGGAACTAGGGAAGGTCAGCCAGGTAAGGTAGTTCTCTGTTTCCCCTCTAGACTCCAAGGTTAGCGTAGGTTTAGGTTGGGAGGCTCACGGGAGCTGGTGACCATTTGGTGTGCCAGTTCCCATTTTCTGAGCTCTCCTTATTAATTATAATAATAATAATAATAATAATAATAATAATAATAATAATAATAATAATAATAATTAAATAATTTGTTATTTTTGCATTATCTAAGCTTCCGGTCATCTAATCCAATTACCGTTTGTAAAGCACATGGCCACTGAGATGACTGACATCGGTGCAAATTTTGGCTTCTCTAACATTATCCATTGAGAGCCCACAAACTGATACGTCCTTAGCTAACTAGCTAGCCAGCCAGCCACCCACACCTAACTGAAGAAGAAAGTATTTTTGAACGATCTTGACGTCTCAATAACTTCTAGACGCATCAGCAGATCGGGATGAAACTTGAAATGGGTCATCTCATAGTAAAAGCCCATCGATTGAAGCAAGTTGCAGGTTTCTATCTCCCATGGTTTCGCGTCGGCAACACCGTGTTAAGTGCCAATGTAGGCGTGCGGTAATAGGCGCTTAGTGGAAGCGGAGCCGCGCGTGGCTTGGCCCAGTGCGCTTTTGCGCACCTAGATTAATAGCCCATACAAAACTGAGAAATAAATGATGTTTTAATGGTGTCCACCTATTGTTGTAACATACCTTCCTTGGTCTTGCACTTGTACGTTCAACAGTTCGAGCACTTCTCCTCTGACGCGAGCGTTACGAGGCAGCGCCGAACGGTAACGACTCCATGTGATCTGCGGAGTGTAACCCTGGGCGTCTTGCGGCACCGAGCAACGCAGCTCAATGTTGGAGCCAATTGAAGTCGACTGGTCGCGCTGCATAGCTTGCACAGTCGGCCGTGTCTGGTGGTCTGCCAGAGCACACAGTAACAGGACATTTGTAAAATGACAAACTATGCCACCAGATTTTCTGTGCTAGGTTAAAAGAAGTGATTAACAAAATGCCAGATGGCATGGACAGAAATGAGAGGGAGGCATATCTCTACAGGACAGCTAGCGGCATGATGATTGATGAGTGATGACATATTAATGCAGGCACAGGAAAACAACACAAGTTTATTCAGAAAGTCAACTTATGTCAAGTCACTAAGGAGATTCCAGGATCAAGGTTATACATTCAAAATATCAACAAACTATTTTCGCTAAAAATGTACAAGATTTGTATTGCTAATTAATACAAAAGTGTCTATTAACTTTGACCAATAAAATAAAAGTATTTGAAAATAGGTTAGTTTTAATAATGAAGACCTATGATAATTACCGCTAACGGTGACTTCGGCGGCTGCGTCGGCTTGTCCCGCGGGGTTGCTGGCCGTGCAGACGTATCTGCCGGCGTCAGACACCTCGATACCCGTGAAGTGAAGCCGGCCCTGGTCGACCCTCACTCGCGGGGAGAAGGTACGTCCGAGTGCGCTCCACTGTATGTCCATGGGCTGGTCCCCGCTGGCCGAGCACGTGATGAGCGCATTGTCTCCCGGTCGCACCACCTGTCGCGTCGGGTTCAGCTGGATGCGCGGAGGAGCTGGAGGCAACACCAACATATTGTTACTGTACTGCACATTTTGGTCATTACCTTGACAATTTTCCAGCAGTTAGTTATCATCAGAAAGATATTACGTAACTTTGCACACATGTCATGGAAACATAAACAAAGAATTCTATTCATACACTGTAAAAACATTATGATGAAACTATAGAACTACGTATAACTATAAGTCCATAAAGAAGAGTGTGTGTGTGTGCCTTGCATGCACAGTTTCAAATCAACGAGATGCTAACTGGAAACTGTCTGTAGGAAATGCATACAAACAGATTTCAAATTGAGTTATTGGTAACTCTAAAAAATGGTTTGCATGGGTGTAGGTGAGGCCTCAATGGATGGCTAGGATAATTAAACTAGGAACATAAATAAACACTCTTCACTGGGGGGAAGGTAGACGTATAGAAGGAGGTCGCACAGACACAAATAAATGAAGAGTCGAGTTGCCGATACGTTTCGACCAACTTGCAATCTTTATCAATCGGCGTGAGTACAGGTACTAAAATAAAAAAAACTAAGCTAGCATGCATGCATGGTATGTACAATGAGGGCACTGTCGAAGGTGGGCGGTGGCAGGTGGAACTAAGTCTAGGGGAAACAGCACGAAGAGCTCTCTGCATAGGCATTTGAGGCCAGGTAAGGTCACCGTTTGATAAGCGAGTTTCCGATGTTCGGTGTTCGTCTGAATAAAATATGTTTTATTTTGTTTATAAGATACCGAGTATTGGTGGCAGCTTCAGTTCAGTTCTGTTTACTGAGCAGTTTTTTTCATGGTATATATATTTTGTTATATCATTATATGACAATCACATTCTCAACAAATAAAAGATAAAGCAATCACAGACACATATAAATATACCCACAACATATCATACACAGCATTGTATTGACCCCTATTGTGAGGCTAGATTAGCATTCCCATAACCTCCGACTCGCGCTGACGTAGCAAATTGAAGAGTCAATCGGCCCATTTCAAGATGGCGATTGGCGTTTTAATTGATGCTTTAAATGCATAGTATTTACTGGATTGTTTGATAATGTTTTTAAGCTATGTCACATGGTATTAAACAAACGTAACAATACGAGTTATTGCATAGGGAATTTAGTAATCATTTTGATGTTAAGGCTAGTATGCCGACCTGTCAACCTGGGGGCAATCTGGAACTATTTGGGCTACAAATTCTCCATTTGATTACATGTAACTGGGAATTTCAAGAGGCTTCTAATTGTAAACGGATAGAATGTGACCGCTGACTGTGTGTATCCATATTATGGGATGTCTAGTTACCACTAGTTTATCATCGAATTCAGGTTCTTATTAAACCGGCACAAGGTTATCTTTCTTACATTAATACGGTCTACTCAAGGTAGATATGGGAAAAAACAAATGACGAAGATTTTGATGACGTTCCATCCCGACTCACTGTCGCGATACTAGTACTAATAACAATATCCTTGTAATGGACAAAGAAGTTCATCAGGATGCTTTTTCTTATCTTCTTTGGTCCAATAGTTTCATGCCTAGACCAAAGTTTTTTTTTGCCACCGCCGCTTGTGTTAAATTCAGGGAGGAGACCGTATTAATAGCAAAGCTATTCTATTTCATTTTATTTAAGTACCTCTACTCACGCTGAGTGATTAAGACCACAAGTTGGTAAAAACGTATCAGCAACTCGTCTCTTCATTTATTTGTGTTTGTGTGACCTACCTAAGTTTTTAAGGTAACCTGTTGTCCTTCTGTAGCTTTTCCACCACTAAAACATGTTTATTCATGTTTCTAGTTTAATTAGCTCTCAAGAATGTTAGATAAGTACAGTGCTATTTTTCTGGTGCTGGAACGGAGAAGTAATATTATCTGAACCTACATCCATCAATGAAGTTGGGTAGGGGGTGTTTGAGAGAAACAATGAGACATTAGCTTTATTTTCCAAAGCTATTAATGTTACAAATTCAACAAAAGGCAAATTTTAGGCCATCAAAAGTAATACCTTTTAGTGTTTTACACTGCATTGTACTTGATTGACTTTGAGATAGGGTTAACGAGCAGGAAGGGCCTTCTTGAAACAAAAAAAATTATGGGTAGGGGTAACTACACTTATTTAAAAAAGCTAGACATTTCCCAACACAAGCAGTGATATTTTGCACAAACTTTTTTGGATCTAAGAATATTTTCAGTTATAAGGTTCAAATTATTTGTAAATTGTAACGTATACTTCATCAACTGGCAAATGATATTAGGCCCGCATATTAATTTAAAAAATACAAAACATGTGTATTAAGTATCAACATAAAAAAATAAAGGAAAATCACACTTGTTTATTTTAAAGTTTTTATATGTGAGTAAATATATATGAGTGTGAACAGTTCAATGATATTTAACATCTATATTAGGCTAGATCCCCAGTCATTGGTCCACTGTCGTGTCAATTAGAAGCCATCTTGAATAGGTCAATTTGGTACGTTCGCGTCTGTGCGGAAGTAATGGAGACTGGCAATCTAGCCTACTATATAGATATTAACAGTCTGATGTTGTATTATATTTTATAAACAAGTGTATATGTAGAATATGATGAATATTAAATTAATATTTTTGGAAATTGGGAACTACACAAAATGTACCGGTGTGAGATTGAGTGACTATACTAAAGCCCTCCTACTTGTTGGGTGTGTTCTTACCTCCAATGTGGTGTGCCATTGTTAGTAGCTGTGCTGTACTGTTTGCTTGTGTGAAAAGAAAAACACCGATACATTGAGTGCATACACACAAACACAAAGTGACTACCTGGTATACACCAATACACAAGTGTGCAATGCCGACACAGATTAATACCAGTGTTGTGATCCTGATTCTAGCTAACATCACATTTTATAATTTACCTATTTACTATTTAACTGATAGAATTAGAGCTAGGATGTTCCTCACATCTTTTTTCTATTAAGGTCAATTCATGCTGCAAAAATAGTTTTATGTTTCAAAGGTTACTGATACCAAAAATGCATACTTTATGTTGCCTTAAAATGCCGGTTTTGATACAGTTTGTGAATTCAGTCCTTTTTTGTTTTTTTAAAGGTAGGGGCCTACTATTGCCTATTGCTAGTATTTTCATAAATTTTTAAAAACATTTACACAATTCTCAAGTGTGAGCGAAATGTCTAGCAGATCAAACGAGCTCCAAATATTGGAAAAAATAAATTCCTTGTCAAACACTGCAACTGGGGACGAGTCAGACATGTTAAATTGTATACACAATTCTAGTTCTTTTGTTTGATTTATTGCCTAAAATATGCCCAAAAACCCGTTTTTGAAAAATTACTTAAAAGTTAAAATAAGGAGAATTGCTAAAAATGTCATAGGTCCTTTCATATATTTTTAAGGTACTATTTGCCTGCCTATTTATCACTTTCAAAGGTCCTAAACATCCGAGCCCTAGTTATAATAATAACACATTCTTATAAGTTAAAATAGTAAATAGGTAAATTTTACTTATAAGATAATAAAAAAATCCACATTGCCATTATTGTGTCTAATAACAAAACATACACAAAAATATAGCAAATTCATAAACTCATACATTTATAAGACTGTGCACATAATAATACGTAATACACTTAAAACGTGTTCAGTAACAGAGAAGGATATTAAAGTTAAGTTATACCAAAGAGCATATATACCCTAATTTTTAAATGATGATTCTTCTTTCAATATTTTCATGTCAATGTTTTTTTAACTATGCATTGAAAATAGATAATCTGAAAATAGGGCATATTTTTGCACGCTGCTCAATTGAGTGAAGTTACTAGAATCTCTCCGTAAACACAAGAATATATCAGTGTCGGCACCAAGGTAGGTACTACCACATGAGTGCGGAGTGCAGTGTGTACAACCATGCAGTGCACCACAATCGTGCAATGCGCATAACACACCTCCAACCAACACTGTGTTTACTCAAATGTATCGTTCCTAGCTTGTGAAATCATTGATGCTATGTATTGATTTACTCAAAACTTGCCTAGTTTTCATTCTTAGAACGTGATTAACAACATGTTTAAGAACTCAAGGAAACAAGTTAAGCCTGTTGTGTGGCTTTGATGATTATCAAATTGAAGAAGAATTTCCAGAAGCAAATTCTAGCTTTCAAGTTATCAAAATTAGTCACATCCAAATTCAGGCAATTATTTATGTAATCTTAAAATCAAATTAAAATTAAATATAACTACATGGTTGTTTATGAGCTTAAGTAGGACTAAAGTAAAATGGTTGCCTGCTTTACGCAGGTACCGGTATGCTGTTGGAATCTAGGGACTCTTATTTATTTTTAATCAAGTAGCTTACTTACAAACTTCTCCATATTAGGACATTTATTCGCATACTGTGTATAATATGCTTCGTAATTAAAATATAAAACAATTAAGTAGAAATGGCAATACTTACTTAATTTCAAACATTGAAAATAATCTTGAGAACAGAACAATTTAGACCCTAAGTTTATTGACCTTGTATGCGTATGTACCGGACCAGTATATTTTCTGTTGATATGAATAGTTTTAAAAAAAATTGCAGCATGTAGGCCTACTACCTAGGTATACAAAGTATAAACATATACATCACATGCAATTAGATTACACATGTACATTTGTTACAGGACCAAGGAATATCTCTTAAAATTGCAAGTCAAGACACATTTGAGTAAACGCAGGATAATTCAGTTCACATCAATTATTTTACCTCTCTTTCGTAAACTACACATGTCCGCTTTCCAGGGCAGCAAGTGAATTCAAGTCAGAGAAAAGTAGATAAGTTCGTACAGAAAAAATTAAATGTTGAACAAAAGATTGGGTAGCTACTAGGGTTGTGCAAACCTGTTTTTTTCACTTCAAACCAAACTCAAACTTTCAAGTAGGTTGCCCTTCGAACTTGCAAAAAAGTCCGAACTCAAACCTGAAACGAACTCGAACTGAATCTAAAAAAAAATAAAAATTGAAGTTTGTTTTGACTTTTTCTTTTCCTTATCAATTTCCTTTTTGTCGTGTTCCTTTGAATACGCCTCCAAATTCCCACTCGCATTATAATATTCGCGGTCTAGGCATCTCCAATGCTATTTCAGCACATTTGAAATTTGAATTATCCACCCCCTTGAATGGAACGAGTTCCAGCAGAGTCGATAAAGAAGTTTCCCAAACTTTCTTTATCGACTCTAGTTCAAGCGATGGCCGACCGACAGAGCGTGCCACACGTGCGCTCTGGTTCGATCTTTTCGTTCGTTTGACCTTCAAGCTTAGCGTCAAAGCAAAAATGGAAGATTGATGGAAGAAACATAAAACATGTCAAACTACGCCAACTACGATTTTAAAATACGTAAAAAGTGCATTAATGTAATATTCACCGGCATTCTTTCTTCTCGATAGTTGATCCAAATTATTAGTGATATAGACGCAACGAAACCAATAAAGGATGCTTGTTTTCGATGCCATGTAGGCCTAGGCCAATTCCCGGTTCCTGCATCCAAGTCACCTTTGTTGTTTATCGTAATAATTTTGAAAGCACGCAGTCTCTAGGGCCAATGCCTACTTTTTGCCGTCACAGTACACACGTAGTAGGCCTAGGTTGTTATAAACCTAGGCCCAGGCCTCTGTACGTAGGCCTAGCCCTGACTAATCTTTGCTGTGCTGATGATTCTTTTCAGTTTTCATAGGATTTCATGTGTTTAAAACTCGCTTCAAAAACTTCGAGCCTAAAAAGACGGTTGGCTGCACTGCGCTTCGAATTTAGAAAGCTCGATGCGCACGTGCGCATCACGGCGACTTGGGTAGGCCTAGTTACGATATCGAGCGGGAAGTTTGAATTTCCCGAACTTTGATATTTTCGAACTCGAACACTATTTTTCAATTTCGAACCAAAACCGAACTTCTCTTAAGTTCGAGTTAGAAATTCATAAGTTCGCACAACCCTAGAAGCTACATTGTTGATTAATTGATTCAAGAGAAGAGGGTTGGGGAAGAACATAGACATTTAAAGTATAAACGTAACCTTAAATTAGCCCATTGCCATACGAGTTGTTTTTTAGTTTTGGCAGGGGAAAACCAATTAATGTGAGAGATTTTAAATTTTTTTAAAAACAAATGGTTAACAGGTTTAAAGTAACATATGATCCCCCACTGAAAATCAGTTATATAACTGAGTGGGCAGACTCTAAATAAAATTTATTTTATTATTATTATTTATTATTAAAACAATATAGGAAATTATAAATATCCTTGTTCTTTTTGTTTTTTTTGGGGCTTATGTATCTCTAAAACAACGCCTTGTCCACTATTTCTAGGCCTAAGAGCTGTCATCAATATCACTAGAATTGTTAACGAATATATTATCACTATCACTACTTACATAGGAAAAATCATTATGTATACTCTCGCTCTCTGAAAGCTTATTATCACTATTATTCAATAAATCGTACAAAAGATCGTCTTCAATTTGTGTCATTCATGTGTCATGATGCATAGTAGTTAGTACGTGTAGGTTGGTCCACCTGTTACGCATTTCTTTCATTGCGATTGTACCGTTCATAGTGGCCGAATATTGAACTTCTTCATATCGCCTTGTTCAGAATTCAATGCTGATGACCATAGTGCTGCTACCTCTGCGCTAGCTCGAAAACTAACGGTGCGGGAGATTTAAAGACGCGGTACGAGCTGGCGGAATGCCGTATTTACGGCAGTACGAGCAAGTCTACTGCGCACTGTATTTACAGCAGTACGAGCTGCACTCGTATGTCTGCGACAGTGGGTTAACCAGTAATCATCAGCAGGTGAGAGTTTTATTCAACCTACTAAATCTCTTTTCTAAATAAAGTAACCTAGCTGAACTTGGCTCCCAAAATTATTTCTTCAACTTGTTGATTTTAAAGGATTCATAGTACACAATGCAATGCAGCATTGGTAAATCTTAGTTAAGGGAACAATTTAAATTTGATTGTCATGTAGCATGTAGTTAATAAAAATACTTCTTAAGTTATTTATTAAAGTACCTTGTACCAGTGACTAGATCATCAAGTATTAACGTAACCTTTGGAAATAGATTGTAAAAATGATTTTGCCTTGAAAGCCAAATCACATTATAGGTACAGAAATTTTTGCACTTTCAAGAGTTGTAAATAAATAAAATAAATAAATCCGTATTTAGAGTCTACCTACTCAGTCACACAACTGATTTTCAGTGGGGGACAGTAAACCAAAGTGACCAAGCCAACCCTGCAAGCCCCAACGCAATCAACGAGTGAACGATCAATGAAAGATCGATATTTGTAATAGGAAATATAGCAATCAGTGGTATGGACAGTGTGAACACCCGCGGATTAATGCCAGAATCAACAAGGCGGATTCAGAACCACTTTAAATTTATTATGTGCCTCGTTGCTAGGACGGCTCCAAAGTCACCGTTTACAAATTCCTAAGACAAGAACTGATGAACTGAAGTCCAAATCAGAAGATAGGGCTAAAAAACTTCTGACTTTGACGGGAATTGAACCCTGGACCTTCTGCATTGGAAGCAGGTAGGCTAACCACAAGACCAACGAGACACATACTTTTTTTTTCTTTTTTCTAATTGTCCTTGGGTAGGCTATACACTTCTAATATTGTAAAAAAATATAATAATTGGTTTGCACCAAAAAGCAAATTAATGTTTCCATAATATGGAACATATGTTTTCTGAAGAAACAAAACTGAGGACTTTTTGACCAAAACTCTGTTTAAGAATAATAGTGGCAATCCATTTGGGATTAAGAGAATGAATGCTATAGTAGAAAAACATGAACAGAATGTCATACTCATAAGGTCCTAACTTGGTATAAGTCTGAGATGAGACACTTAATTTTAATAATAAAATTGTGCTTCACATAGAAACAAAATTTAACCTTTCCAGACTTTTCCAGTTGTTAAACTTTCACAGAACGAGATGAATTTAATGTTAATTATGAGAAATATTCTCTTTATTTAAGGACAAAAAAAACATATAAAAACAATTAATGTAGAAAGTACACCTTAAAACACTGTCATACCATGGACATAAATCTTTGTTCGAAAGGATACATTACTTAATAGGGGGCTAAAATCACGTTATTGTATTTCCGGTTTACAATCACGAGTGACCAATTTTGTAAAACTATCATTCATGTTAGCGCATTGTTGTTGTTTTTACTTATTAAATGAGGTTAAAACATTGTGCAGTGACTATCACTTTCATTATACCTCTTTTATATTTTGTTTTCAAGTAGATGATCTGATATCGAAGTATATAAGGTAAGCAATATAAATAATAATGAAAATATATTAATTTATATTTATAATAGAAAAGTCTAGGTCTGCATTAGGCTTACGCGTAGGCCCAAGGCCCAGGCTAGCGCAGGCTGAGGCTAATTTGGGCAAATTTGGGACAAATTCTGAAATTGTCGGTCAGTCCTTTTGCAAAGAACAATCCACTGTATACATTTGCTAGTGTCGAGGTGCAAGTAGGGATCAATTTTGGTTAAATAAAATGTGGGACAAGGTTTAGGAAAAAGCAATAAGTCTTATACCAAATGGGGTGTTGTGTCAGCTTGTGTTGCAAATGCCACAACACAATAAAACTTATTCACTCTCACTCCCCCACCTTTTTTCCGAGGCCTGCCACGACTAGGTAGCATTTTAATATAATTTAAGTGAATGAAATATTAAAAACTGCCAGGGCAAGCATGTAAACATACAAATGATATTTGGTTTTTAACAAAATGGCGCCTAATTATTCTGCAATGCATTGAGTGCATTGCAAATCCCGTGTTTTAACCATGCATGCTTCCCCCAAAGAGGTTGTAGATCTATGGTCAAACAAATGTTTTATTTACGGTTAAACCTCATTATTTTAGTAAGAATTGCATTGCCATTAAAGCAGTCTACTTCCACAATTTTGTGGTGGTGGTGGGCACACCAAGCCCAAGATGTCAAAATAGTTCTTGTGAAATATAATGCCATTGAAGGAAGTTATAAAGCTTATGGCTATGGCCATGGGCCTGGGCAGGCTTCACCATGGTTGTTCAGTTGTTAGTTTTCTACTGCAGTTTGGTCCACTAGAATGGGTTTTAAATTTTAATATAATAACAAAGGAATCGTTCGTATTAATTAACTCAGCTCATACCAGTTCCAGTGAGGATTGCACTGGGGGAAGAACAAGAAAAGTGCATTGATGCTACAAAGCTACAGCCAACAGTGCACACAGAGTGCTTGCCATTGTGGAACAGAAAACACTGTAACAAAGCACAAAGCAGGAGGTACCGGCACATTTAGATGGCAAAGTAAGCAGTTCAGTCTGTCACTTCGACCAGAGTTCATGAAGAAGTTCACCCAGGATGTCAATTTGGAATAAGAAAGTGGCCCATCAAAAACCATCTAGAGGTGTGCTGCGCTTTCACTATGTCACGTGAGGGAAAGTAGTATTAATGGAGATGGCTGCAAGGCAAACTTCTGAACTGTCCCCAATATTTCAGACCATATAATAGCAAAGCTACCCTTTTTAAGTATTGAGTTCAATGTACACATATAAAAAAAATTATTTAGCTCTACAAGAAACCCTTTAAATGACTAAATAACCCCGGAGCCTTTACACCAACACTCCAAGAATGACATTGAGAGTAACTTGCTACTCACATGGGCGAGTCAGGGGTCTAGGGGGAATCCCCAGCTGCCGGAGACATTTTGCCATAGACAAAGTGTTTTTTACCGTTAATGATTTTTAAACCTCTACAAACTTGTTTAAATGTGTTTTAAGCCTGTAGAGACCCCCGCTGAGATTCAACTGGGTTTTATGCTTTCTTGGATTATTTTTATGGGTGACGAGTGAAAAAGTACTTTTTGAAGTAAGAAAAGTTTACTTGCAATTTGGAACCTAACAGAGTTACTCACAACTTGGAAGTAGAATTGTGGAGCAATGCTTTAAACATTCAACAATCCCCCCCAACAAGCGCTGGACGGAAACTTACCGATGACTGTGAGCGTGCTCTTGGCTGTGAAGAGAGTCTCCCCGGTCTGCGAGATGCCGAGGCAAGAGTATTCCCCGGCAGCAGACGGCTCCACATTGTTGATGTAGAGTACACCGTCGAGGATCCGGTGTCCTGCCGGCATTGGAGCACCGTCCGACCGGACCCAGTCCAGGAAGATTCGTTCCGTAGTACCTGGCGGGAAACAGCAACACAGTTTGTCACAAACCCAGATGTTGTTAGCTCTTAATTCTCATTATAGGTCTGCAGTTATCGAACATTATTCAAAACATACTTATCCAACGTGATGTTTAAGTTTGCATGCAGAGTTAAAGCCCCACTTCTTGGTCCAATACTCTGACAATACGCATCACTAGAAAGCAGGATTATCTGCCGAGCTGCTCCACTCCCCCCATGGACAAGAAATGAAGATGTCAACAACTTTCTATGAGGTTGTGCACCTTAATATTCGATTATCTGTACAATTTATAAAATAAATAATTATAATAACATAGGCTACATAATTAAACCATCTCTTTTTTTTTACTTTTTTAAAATCATAACTATAATATGTAAGACATACTCATTCGTCATATTCCTGTATATCTACGAGACCAAAATTTAAATATCCATTACCATTCGATACAATGCCTTAACTTCATCCACAGCGTCTATTCAATTTAATTCAATTTTTTTTTTTTTTATTTATGACGAAAATCGGCAAAATCGTCGCTTTGCACTAAAGTGTGATTCCAATTAATATCATTTATTTTAATTTTTATTAAGGCTATTTATCGAGGGTGAGTCATGGATGTTTTGTCTCCCGAGCACTAGAGTTGGGAGGGAAGCTCCCTTTCTGGTTGTGCTGACGGTGTGGCTCAGTATGAATGGTGTTTGAAATAACCTTGCTGATGATGACAACATGCATGCAGAATTTGCTTCTTGCGTGGCCCATAGACATTCCATATAATTGGCTAGACTAGCAGTCAGCGGTCCACTTCCGGGACAATTGGAAGCCATCTTGAATGGGTGAGTTTGCATGTTAATTAGATGGGAGCGATTAATCGAAAAAATATTTTTAAAGATGGCCGCCAGTTTGGCAGGTGAGCATATCAGACTTTAACACCAAATGATTACTAAATTCCCGTATGCAATAACTTTGCATTGTTTCTGTTTGTTCAATTCCATGCTGCACAAGCTAAAACCATATCAAACAATCCAGTAAAGTACTTTATTGCATTAAAAAAGCACAAATTAAAACGCCAAACCGCCATCTTGAATGGGTGGGATTGACGCTTCAATTCGGTATGCTCGCGCCTGTGCGGAGGTATTGGAGACTGCGCATCTAGCCTACTATAGGTGTTAAGATATCTATGGCGTGGTCCTACCACAGGTTTGGTTATGTGTTGTAAGTTTTGTTTGCATGTAGTTAGCTGATTTTTAGTGGCCACCATCTGCCTGATGAGTCCCAGATGGACGAAACGCATCGTGGATTAAGGTAACAACTTCAAATTAGCTGCAGTTGTCATCAGCAGGTGCAAAGTTTTGTCGCCCCCAGCCCTTCAGGCTGGGATTGATGTTTTCTTTGCTTTCCCAACCTGTCAACCCTTCTCCGCTAAACCGATACTCCAATTGCGATGACATTTTGTGGAGGCCTTCGAAATCTCTGAACTTACAACTGCCACGTTTTTGAACGCAATCAAAAAATTATTTCTCATGAAAATCGCAATTTTACATTTTTTTTTCGATTTTTAAACAATTTCTTCGACTTATAACACCTACATGCTTTATCCGATTGTAATGATTTTTTCACAGAACCCTAATTTTATGAATTAATATATTCATGTGAAATTTGAGCGCAATCGTTTTTTTTCTGAAAATCGCAATTTTACGATTTTTTTTTTGATTTTTTACATTTCTTTGACTTATAAATAACACCTACATGCTTTATCCGATTGTAATGATTTTTTCACAGAACCTTAATTTTATGAATTAATACATTCGTGTGAAATTTGAGCACAATCAAAAATTATTTCTTATGATAATTGCGATTTTACGTTTTTTTTTTTTTTTAATTTCTTCGACTTATAACACCTACATGCTTTATCCGATTGTAATAATTTTTTCACAGAACCTTAATTTTATGAATTAATATATTCGTGTGAAATTTGAGCGTAATCGAATAATTATTTCTCATGAAAATCACAATTTTACGTTTTTTTTCTTTTCGTTTTTAAACAATTACGCCCATCCAACAACGCGCCTGAAAAAGCGTTTGCGAAGCTTCCTAGTTATTATTAATATATGGTTTTTAAGCATAATCCTGCTTTAAGGACATAGTTATTGACTCATAGCAGTTGTCGTAAAAAAAACAAAAAAAAACAGTCGGGGCAAACTTTTACGACAACTGCTATGAATCAATAATAATAATAATAATAATAATAATAATAATAATTATTATTATTATAGATGTGAAAATTATAGAGGGGTGACATTAATGTGTCAGTGTGCAAAAATTTATGAGAAAGTTATAGAACTAAGACTGAAGGAGGTATATGACACAGATCTAAGAGAAGAACAATATGGGTTCAGAAGTGGACGGTCTACTATTGATCCCATATTTGCTATAAGACAGACAATGGAGGGGAGATGGCAAAATGGGAAAGAAATGCACATTGTGTTTTTGGATCTGGAGAAGGCATACGATCGCCTGCCTAGAGAGAAAGTATGGGAATGTCTAGAGATAAAAGGAGTGGGAAGAGGTTTAATAGACAGGATACAAAGTACATATCAAAGGAGTGAAAGTTGTGTACAGACAGATATGGGTAGGTCAGAATGGTTTCAAGTAAATGAGGGCTTGCGACAAGGTAGTGTGTTATCTCCAACACTCTTTACTGTTGTAATGGATGAAATTATAAGAAGAGTGGAACAAAATACAGATGGAAGGGACACAAGAACATTAGTGTTTGCGGACGATGTGTTGATTTGCGGTGAGAGTGCCAGAGAAGTGCAGGAGAAGGTAAACAGATGGAACATAGTTACTACAGAGTTTGGTCTAAAAATCAATCAGAAAAAGAGTGAATGTTTGCGTATGCAAAACAAGACAAAGGGCAGGCCTAGAGACATGGAAAATATTGTACTACGGGGAGAAGTCTTAGAAGAAAAAGAAGAAGGGTTTTACCAATTGGTGAGAAAGTTACTATGGAATGAGTTGTTCCCACAAAAATGTAAAATTTTGCTGTATAAGGCATATTTTGTACCTATACTAACATATGGGGCAGTAACATGGGCAGTGGGAACAAAAGAAGAGAGTCAGCTGGAAGCAGCAGAAATGAAGTTTTTAAGAAGTATAAAGGGAGTTTCAAAGATGGACAAGATAAGAAGTAATGAAATAAGGAAAGAACTGGGATTGGAGAGATTGAATTTTAAGCTAGGAAGAGAACGTCTAAGATGGTTTGGACATATGAAAAGGATGGGCAGGGAGAGGATTCCAAGACGAGAATTTGAAGCGGCAGAGGAGGGGAAAAGAAGAGTAGGAAGGCCAAGAGAAAAATGGGAAAGATTAATTCAAGAAGACGTTAGAAAACGGAATGAAGTGTGGGAGCATGTGGCAAGAGTAAAGCTGTGGGAGGACAGAAGAGAGTGGAATAAATTGGTGGAGAGGAAGGAGTTAGATGATGTGGAAGAAACACCGAGTCTGGCAAGCTTAGTATCTACAGTTTCATGCCCTTGATAATGGTGGAAAACCACCACTCAACCCGACATAGTTGGAACTGAGTTATGATGATTATTATTATTATTATTATTATTATTATTATTATTATTATTATTATTCACGAGTTCTACTTTTGCGACCAGATATAATTAATGAAAAATTATAACATTGACGGGATGTTTCGTCGCGTCGTAGTGGTGAATAATTAACATTATTCCTTAAGTCTTCATGAGACAAACATGTACTTGACACGCTCGTAAGCACTCAAATTTAGATGTACAACGCTCTGGGGAAAAATTGAAACTACATATTATGTGAATTCAAAAATGCACATGACTCTGATATTTTTATGCAGAACAACATACAACAAACAGAATTGCTTTGTTCACCATTGTTAAGCGTAAAGTCAACGCGACGGGAGCAATCTCTTCTTGTTCCCATTGCGTCTACTTTATACGTAACCATGGTGTATAGTAGGATTTATTACAAACATAAATTCTGTTTGTTGTATGTTGTTCTGTCCATATAAATATGTAGCCAATCCTTTTCCGGGTAGTTCTTGTGTATGTGAGTTATTGTTAGTTTTCTCAACTCCTCGTCTATGTAGGATGTCTTTGTCTTACCCAGTCCATCCACTGTCAGTTCATGTAGGACGTCTAGTATGGCAATGTTTATATTTGGTAGGGGGATGTTTTCTCTCTCTGTGTGTTTCAATTATCCGATGAGACCTTCCTTCACCTCTTTCACTGCTGTAATGAATGTTTTTTGTGTCCTGAGATGTTCATACTTCATAGGGTTCTCTATCCCATTCCATCCGGTCTAGTCTTATCAGCTTCTCATGCAGGCAAACTGCTGAACTGTTTCTTTTGGCCTCGAGGGGTGGTATGTTAGTTTTAGCTTCCATGGCAACAATTGGGGTTGACTTAACACCTCCTGTGATTATTCTGAGGGCTTGACTTTGTATCCTGTCCAGTGCATCTGTGGCTTCTTTGGTTGACGTTATAAGTAGAGAACTGCCATATTCAAGTAGAGGTCGCACGTATGTAGAGATGTAAAATTTCCGGAAAGATAAATCTCGGAAATTTTCCGGAAATATTTCCAGAAATATTTCCGTGCCTAAAATACATGCAAATTGCAAATATAATGTGGTGGAGTGTAAGGATACGGTTACCTGAGTCTGTATGCAGGATGATACTATTGAATCCTACATAGAGATACTAGGTGTGGTAGGTGTAGACCCACTGCCACTGGTTGCGTGTTGTGTGAGCTTAAACTTTTTCTTAACATCTGAAGGACATTTAAAACACCCCTCCAAGTGCTTTCGCATCCTTGTAACATTCATGATATACAGTTTTGCACAGAACTTGCACCCATAGGAATCATTTTTAGTGTTAACTTATGGTTGTTTTATAAAGTAACTTCTTATTAGTTTATTTTGATGTTTCCCCATACTGCAAACTTACAAACTAGGCCTAGGCCTACACTAAACAATTAATACAATGTGAACTTGTCACTTGTCACATTCACATGTAGATCAACCCTTCTTCTTCTTGTTTTTTGTGGCCTTGGAAGCTTGGACCATGTGGCCAGTTAATATCTAGGTATTTTATTGCATTAAGAATAACTTAAGAATAACTTTATTCAACTTGATGTGCACATGGTACATGCATAACTCATTCATTCATAAGTAATAAAAATAAGAACAAAAGGGAAATGGAAGAAGCTGGGTGTCATGAGCTTGGAAACTATATATTAGCATTATTTCCAAGTGCACTGCCCACCTCATTCCTTTACATCTTTGCTACATTTTGTGCGGGAAATTTAAAATATATTTCCGGAAATTTTCCGGAAAGATAAACTCGGAAAATTTCCGGAAATATTTCCATTTCCGGAAAATTTCCCGTGGAAATATTTCCCATTTACATCCCTACACGTATGTTTTATATGTAGTTTTTAGGGAATCCTCGTTGGCCCCCCATTGTACACCAGCAACTCTCTCCATCAATCTCAGTCTTCTCTTCCCTGCTGCACACATTCCGTTCAGTGTTGACCATTTTTCTAGAGCCTTCAATGCTTTATTCATCTCTTTCTCCATTTCTTCTGCATCCCCTCCAGAGTACCACATAACTACAACATCTGCAAATATTTCTCAACTACAATTCAGAGCTTAAAATGTACCCGTCCTGATGGTCTAGTGGTTAAGACGCCTGTCTGGAATGCGGGAGATCCGTGGTTCGATTCCTGGTTGGGGCGGACTTTTTTAATTTCTGAATTGTAGTAAATAATAATCTGCAAATATATTCAGTTTCACTTTACTCTTTGCTTGCATGTATTCTGCCAGGTCATTGATTAAAATAATAAAAAGGATTGGGCTCATTACTGCTCCTTGAGGCACCCCTGCTTTTGTTTGTCTGTACCTTGATCTCTCGTTGTTGTACCTGACTCGAATAAACCGTTGACTCAAAAAGTTTTTTTTTTTTACCCATCTGATGTTTTTGGGTACTTTCAATTTGTGCATTTTCTGTAGCAGTTTGCCTCTCCAAACTTTGTCAAATGCCGCTCTAAAGTCGACCATTACTACCAAGGTTGAAAGTTTTTTGTTTTAAATCCTGCATGAGATATGCTATCTGGTCAACAGTACTGCGATTGCCGATTATTACGGAAACCAGCCTGATGTGGTGATAATAGCCGGTTTGATTCTAGGAAATTTCTCAGTCTAAAGTTTACCATGTGCTCCATTACTTTTGCTGTCATTCTAGTTAGAGATATGGGTCTGTAACTTTCAATCTTGCTGCTGTCTTTTCCCCTCTTCAGTATAGGGATGACTTCTGCTTTTCTCCAGCTGTCGGGTAAATGTCCTTCCCAGGTTTTATTGCATAGGATGAGAAGAGTGCTCTTTCCCTCAATATCCAGATTCTTTAGAAATCCTGGATATATTAGATCGATTCCAGGAGATTTTTTACATTTCAGTTTATTTAGTGCTGATTGAAGTTCCATGTTGTTCAGCTTTAACCAGGGGGCACGTGTATGGAGCAGTATCAGTGCAAATTTATTAACACTCACCTGCTAACGATAGTGCAGTTATAAAATACCATGACAAATGTTCTTATATCAAAATCTACACAAAACCTCAAAGAAATCCCATTGAAATCACTTATTTAACAGAGCCCATCTGACATCATGCCAGGTTCAGGCAATGGTTGCCAAGGAAAAAAAAAATCTTTAATGGTTTCGTTGCGTCTATATCACTTATATATACGATCAACTATCGAGAAGAAAGAATGCCGGTGAATATTCCATTAATGCACTTTTTACGTATTTTAAATCGTAGTTGGCGTAGTTTGACATATTTTATGTTTCTTCCTCTAAGCTTGAAGGTCAAACTTGCCGAAAAGACCCAGAGCGCACGCGCGTCACGTGGCGCGCTCCGTCGGCCATCGCTAGTACTAGAGTCGATAAAGAAGGTTAAAAGGGAAACTTCTTTATCGATTCTGCTGGAACTGATTCCATTCAAGGGTGCGGAATATTCAAATGTGTTGAAATAGCATTGGAGATGCCTAGACCGCGAATATTATAATGCGAGTGCGAATTTGGAGGATTTTTTTCGTATTAAAACATCGCAGCAGTATTGTAATGGGGCCAGGAACTATAGATAACATACTGTATAATTATAATTTTATTGAAATTGACCAGCACAAAGGGCAGGAAGGCCTCAATAGTCTAATACAAGTACAATAATGTGTTTAAAAAAAAAAAAATTTGAAATGAAAACTCGACTCGACTCGATACTCCGGTACTTAAAGGAATACTCAACTTGAATTTGAATTCGAAATGTGCTACTCGCACACCCCTACTCTACTGTAATTTGCTACTTCTTCTTAGTTATTGTTATTGCTGTCATTAGCTCTAGCACACCTAGAAAAATACTTTATACTATTGATAAAATAAAATAAAAAAATACGAAGCAAATGATAATTTTTTAAAGTTGTGTCTGTAACTGACATCTGATTTTCATTTTTGCATAATAATTGCTAAATTCTAAATGATAATTTGTAGCAATTAATATGGATTGCAAAGTGTCGAGAACAACCAAGGACTCACCGCGCACGTGACACCTGAGGTCCGCTCGCCCTCCGACCATCACTTGGAACACATCTTTGGGGATGTCCAGGGACGGGATCACGGGCCTCGGAGTGAAACCGGGCCTCGGAGTGAACGGCGGCCACGTCGGACCAAGGTTGTTTCCAGCGTTGTCGTCATCTGCAACATTTACAGACCATGTGAGGTGGTATGTTGGTTTGTTCCTGTATCTAATGCATAAAGTCAATTGTAATTTGGTTCTTAATCAATCAATATGTTAAGAAGAAGATATGATAGTACAGAAGAGCTCTGCTTATTCAGTTTTCTGGATAATTCAGACCAGGCCAAATCGAACTTAAGTAACTGAATTTTCCAGGCCATTTTCTGCATTTCTTCTGCATGCATTCCATTTCTGCACATTATTTTAGAATGAATTAATGTTTTTATTTCTATATAGATTTAAGGCACGTCAAGCTGTTTTGCAATTTTGCATTGAGGAATGATATACAGAAAACACCTTTAAAACACAAAAACAATAAATTTTTCAGGTTTAACAAAATAGTAAGCCTAAGCGAGGCGCCACAAGCGTAAACCGTATTACCCGCGTTACCTAGTTTATGCGCGCACGGCCAGCCGTGGTCCTGCCGTTCTATTTGAAGTCATAATACACTTTGAGTTCACCAATTTGCACACAGATAGCGCCACACTGAGCTAATATATATATATATATATATATATATATATACATTTCCAAATTACCATGCAGTTATCTACGCGTGGCTTCTAGCCGCACTGCTCGTATCTCAGAGTCAGATCGATTTTTTGTCTGCTCTTGGCCTTTCAATAGGGAAGACTCACAACTTTTTTAAATTATTCTACTGTATTCAGGGCCAGTTTCTGATTAGATAAATATTAAATATCAAATTTTTGTTATTTATAAAATATTTTTATTTTAATTATTTATTTATTTCAAGCATACAAACAAAAAACCCATAAGTCTGCATAGCAGACGGGTAATGTAATTGTCAACAGCGTACAACAAAAATGAGTTAAGTAAAACCCAAAACAAACATTCAACCATTTAAAACAAACATCATTAAAAACACAAACAAACATACATTCTCTTGTTCTGTTCTAGTACTAAAAACTAGCAACTAGGGTTGCTTATCAAGTAGGCACTCCTTCACACTGTAATAATATCCCTTTTGAAGCAGTAAAATTTTCACAGCCTCATTGATAGAGATGTGCAAAAATGTTTTTTTTTTAAGTTTGAAAATTCGCGCCTTAGAAATAACTAGGAAGCTTCGCAAACGCTTTTTTTAGTCGCGTTGATGGATGAGCTTTTTAATTACAAAATGTTAATATTAATTTAAAAGAATAAAAACATATGAACACGGCCCATACAAAGCAATCATTTGGTCTGTTGGATCTTTGATTGTTTGTAACAAGGCTGTGAGTAAGGTATAAAATCTCCTGCGAAGTTTTCATACAAGGCTGTGAGAAAGATCTAAAATCTATATTTTCGTGCTATTTGGGTGGATTCTGACCAAACGGGTGGGGCTACAACGTTCATATTTCACATGGACATTAATGTAAGGGTGATGTATTGACTTTTGAAAGAAAAAGTAGAAAAAACTACCCAGAATTTATAGTAATAAAGGTTTTAATATTTAACACCTCAAAAAACTCAAATTAAAACCTTTATTTCTATAGATTCTGGCAAACTTTTTCAACTTTTTCTTTCAAACGTCAATACATCACCGTTACCTTAATGTGCATGTGAAATATGAACGTTGTAGCCCCACCCGTTTGGTCAGAATCGGTCCAAATGTCACGAAAATATCGCACTAAAAATAGAAAAAAATCGTAAAAGTACGATATTCATGAGAAATATTTCTTCAATTGTACCCAAAAACGTGGCAAGTCTAAGTTCAGAGAAAACAAAGGTCGTGTCAAATTTTCATCAAGATCGCATATGCCGTTTGCCCGGTAGAGAGCGAACAAACAGACGGAAAAACAAAAAAAACAAAAAAACAAAAAAACACCCGAGCTAAATTTTTTTGGGGGTCGGTGAAATTGAAGTCTTCGCTTCGCTCATCCAAAAATTCGCGATTTACCAAAAAACACAATTTTCTCATGCACAACTTAAAAAAAAAAGTTTCAGGATAATTTGATTGATTTTAATGATTTCAAAGAAAAACAAGCTCATGAGAGTGAAGTTCAGAATCAGTTTTAATTTTAAGCTCAATTTCAGCCTTCAGTTTTCAAAGTTTCCGACAGTTTTTACCAGAATAAATTTCGTCTACCCGGCACCTCCACCAAATTTACGAAATTATGCATTTTTTTATGAAATATCTTTTGATATGGATATGAAGTATTTTGAGCTTAATCTCGTTCAAACGATTGTTACGATCTCACAATCGCGTTGTATGACCCGGCACCTCCACCATTTGTACCAGCCAGTATTAATTTAATTTCGACTTCGACCCGGCACCTCCACCAAAACTTGGAAATTTTTTAATTTTTTTAAATTTCGTGACCTAATTCGCACTTAAGGACATAATTGCTAATTTTGCCACTAGTTCGCGGTATCAACAAAAATTTCGCGAAAATTCACGAATTGGAAATTGGTACCATTCAATCACAATTCATGAGATTCATGTGCAAACTAAATTTGAAGGGATAATTGCAACTTAAAAAAAATCGCTAATTTTGTTGTCACCATTTTTGCACATCTCTACTCATTGAACTTCTTTTTGGATGAGCGTAGCGAGCGAAGCGAAGATTCCATTTCACTACACTGAAGAAAAAAATCCGGAATGTTTTTTTTTTTTTTTTCTTTTTTTTTGTATTTTTGTGTGTCTGTTAACACGATTCCGGCTAAACCGATACTCCGATTGCGATGAAATTTTATGGAGGCCTTCGAAATCTCTGAACTTAGAACTGCCACGTTTTTGAGCTTAATCGGGAAATTTTTTCTCGTAAAAAACGCAATTTTACGATTTTTTTCGATTTAAAAAAAAAAAATTCGACTTATAACACCTACATGCTTTGTCCGATTGTAATGATTTTTTTCACAGAACCTTAATTTAATAAATTTAAATATTCATGTAAAATTTGAGCGTTATCAAAAAACTATTTCTCATGAAAATCGAAATTTTACGGGTTTTTCTTTTTTAAAACAATTCTTTGACTTATAACACCTACATGCTTTATCCTATTAAAATTATTTTTTCACAGAACCTAAGTTTCATAATTTATATATTCGTGTAAAATTTGAGCGCAATCGAATAATTATTTCTTATGAAAATTGCAATTTTACGATTTTTTTCTTTTTTAAAAATTACGATTATTTAAAAAAATTAAGTTAATTATTTATTTAATTTTATTTAATTAAAAAAAAATCTTCGGCTAAGTAATGATTTTTTCACAGAACACCAGAAAATCCGCGTAACACATGGCAGCTCAATGCACCAATTACGCTCATCCAACAACGCGGCGGGACTTAAGCGTTTTCCTAGTTATCATCAATGTTCTTGATTTGACTTGGCAGATTGTTATACAGTTTCCGACCCATTTGATGTGGCCCCAAGGCTTTTAGTCATAAAAGTGAGCTTAAAGTTTAACATGTAATAATGGCGGGAAAAACAGGGCAATACATCATTACTAGGGCTGTGCGAGTACTCGAATATTCGAGTACGAGTCGAGTTCACGGCGAGTTCGAACAAATTCGAGTTTCATTTATTTTGAACTCGAATATTCGAGCGTCGGTAAAAACAGCATTTTCATTTACCGACCCGTCAAAAGTTACGTGTTTCTTCCGTTAGATAGCAGCATACGCGGCAAAGTTCGTGATACACGATAGTCGAACTCCTTCTGACGTGAAACTCGTTATGATTGGCCGGCTGAACTTTGTGAGATCCAATTGGAGCTAGTCATACGTCACATGCGAGCGTTGATTGGCTGTCAGTTTGAAATAATTCACGTCTACCGTGTATCACCACTTTTGTGTCCGAGATGTATGTTGACAACAAAAATGGCCACGATTCACGAGGCGAGAGCAGAGCAACCAGATGATTCGTAAAAATTTGCGGCGGACTAGGCTAGGCTTAGGCGTAATTTCTTCTCTAAAGCATAGGCCTAGCATAAAATACAATTTTGAAATATTCATGAGATGGAACACTTGTCACAATGCAGGTAAACATTCAAACAACACTGCGTGACAGTACCAGTGACAACAGGTAGGGCCTAGTAGCACAGTACAATTGCTAGTAGGCCTAGCCTAGCCTAGTTGCCAGGATTTCTTCTGGACAAGATTAGGCCTAGTATATTTTACCGATCTTGGGCCCTAGCTAGGCTTACAAACTCACATTGCCATACCAAAATGCACCCAGCACTAGACCTAGCCTATGGCACCCTTCAAACCAAGGTTAGTTGTAGGCCTAGGCCCTAGGTCTCCATAACCAAAAATATTTAACCCAGAAGGTAGGCCTAGGCCTAGGCTTTAAAACTGAAGAATTTGTTTGATAGGCCTAGTAGAAAGTCTGAAATGGAGAATACATTTTCTCAATTTGGAAATAAACTCGATTTAAATATAAATAAAATAAATATCTATAAAATAAAATAAAAAAATAATTAGGCCTAACATCATTATAAATTAATTTTTAAATGAACTCGAATTGAACTCGAATTGAACTCGAAAACCGAACATTTGACTGAACTCGAACTCGTACTCGACTCGAATTGAAATCTCCCGTTCGCACAGCCCTAATCATTACCCTACAACCAATCACTGTATGGTCATTGAAACAAAATCATTTTTGCTGATTATCTTACTTTTAGCCTTTTTGGAATGAATTTTTTTCTAGTATGATTAAAAAATGTTTATAAACAATAATTTGTACATCAATATATAACATTTGCAAATTTGTGTATACATTTATAACGATTAATGGTTTTATGATAACATTAATAAAGAAAATGTCAACAATGAACTATTGTTTTAACACGAGCTGGTAAACGACCGAGAGGTGATTTTAGCTCCATGACCTAGAAGACCGTGGAAATTTCATTCATAAACAACGCTGTCTACAGGATTATGACGTCACACGTCTTTTCACAATAAAAGCGCGGGAGAGAGTAAAAGTAAAACTTTGAACCTCTGTGGAATAAACAGTTTTTAACTAGAGTGTTATAAACTACGGCGATGGTATATCTACTAATATCTACTGATTCTGTACACCAGCGATAATATCTACGACTGAGGAGTCTTCCCTATAGGGCAATGCCAAGCTGGTTCGCCTCGGTTCTCCGCCAGGATCGCATGATCAGGGATTGACCACAGGACTCTTTACATTTTGGTTCCAGTGAACTTACACATGGCAGTTGACCAAACGTCGATCGTCCTGCACTCCGGTGAGAAATCTGTCACCCTCCACAACAATAATACACTGCCCTCAAAATGTTGTAAAAATTCTTATTTTATAAACATAAAGACAACTGTGGTCAAACCCCGATTGATCTGCGCTCTGGTGGGAGATTAGCAGACCTGGGTAGTAACGTAACGGAAGTAACGCGTTACTGTAACGAAATTACTTTTTTCAGTAACGAGCCAGTAATATAATTACAATTTTCTCAAAGTAACGGAAGAGTAATTTCACTACTTCTATCAGTGTAATTTGGCATTAATAACGCGTTACTTTTGCCGCGCAGCCCGCGCCTTTGTGTATCAAATATCAGTCACTAGGCCAGTGCGCCTGCTGCCTTTCTACGTATCGCCCGCTTGAGCAATGTGCATGTGCATCCAGCATTTCCAACATTTCGTAGGTCTGATCGAGAGATTTCGAGTCCTGAATTTTTATTTCAGAACCTAGCCATGTTTACTTTTGGTACTTCCGCCTATGACGAGTGCCGTTGACGACGTAATTATCTACTTGACATCAAACATTCAAGTCTGTGTCAAATAAATCGATAGTCGAATTGTTACAATTGTAATGTAGCCTAGTTACAACATTTCGCCGATAGATGTCACCCGCATAATCAATAATTTACTATACATCTATACGTCGAAATCTACAATATCTCTGTGATAGGCCTCCGCTGGTTTTAAAGTGTGGGCGTGGATAACACTCTTGTCTGAGACCCCCATCGGCAGACAAAGCACTTGCGTCTACTCGTCCACACGTCAGATACATTTTAAATAAAAAAGTAATTTTTGAAAGTAATTTCACTACTTTTTTTCATAAAAAGTAACGTAATTTCATTACTTTATTGGAAAAGTAACTAAATAGTAATTTAGTTACATTTTGGCTGAAGTAATGAGTAACGTAATTTCATTACTTTTCAAAGTAACTTACCCAGGTCTGGAGATTAGTTTGACCATTGCCCTATTGTGGCAAAATAACACTGGGGAATTCACAACACAAGGATTGTAGGAACATTTATTTGTTTGCAAAAATTGGCCTTTGTAAAAGGGGAAATTTTACTAATGAGAATAATTGTAGTTGAAATATAGGCCTACTGTGCTCACTTTAATAATAATAATTTAAAAAAATCAATTATCGATAACTAAAATATATTTCACGGACACGAAAAATCAGATAAATAGGCCTAATAATTGAATGAAAGGTTGAAAGCACATTACGAAGTCTACATTTTCTATTTTACCTGGTTCACCAGGAATATCTCCCCTTCGGTCAGTGACGGCTAGCTGCAGCCTCTCCTCTGTTACACCGGCTGCATTGCGCGCGGTACAAATGTACATTCCGGCGTCATTGGGCGTCAGGCTGGTTATCTCCCAGACAGCACTTTGAGGTCGCTCCGGAACACTAGACTCGCCACTGAGAGAGAAACAGTTAGAAACACATCAAGATTGTGCAGATGGGGTAAATAAATTAATAGCGTGAAGTCGTAAACGATTAAAGATTTAACGTCAAAATTAAAAAATGTACAACAGTTTTGGGAGACAATAAACAAGTTAATAATTTTTGGAGTGTTGTAAGTCTCTTGGGCATTCTATTTTCCCCCATTCGTTTCATATGTCGATACCATCTCAACCGTGTCTTTCCTATCCTGTCACTTAATTACTCTACACCCAGCATTTTCTAATGTATGTGTTTCTTATTCTGTCCCTTCTCATCTTGCCCACTGTGCTTCTCAAGAATCTCATCTCTGCTGCCTGAATCTAACTCCCCTCTCGACCTCCCATTGTCCAGGTTTCTGCTGCATACGTAAGGATCGGTATAAAATCGGTCTTACATAGTGTCATTTTATCTACACTGAATGGGTACATCTCACACCAGGCCTTTCACACCCTGGTAAGTGTTACTGGCCTTTTATATTCTTATGTATATCTGCTATTTAATCTTCCCACTTTACATTACTTCACTTCCTAGTTAAATTAAGATTAATTTTAATATTATAAAAACAATTGAATTTCAAGAAAATCCTTAAATCTGTTAAGAGCCATAGGCCTAGGCATTTAAAAGTTTAATTTTTTCACCCCTACAAGAATGAATGAATGCCTTAATTCCACACAAGAACAAAATGTATGTACATGGTGTTTTTTAAATACCCTTAGGCACGGTACCGTACCTTTTTTAACAGAGTTTGTGGAAAGAATCTTAATTAGTAACACTAATAGTAATATTGTGTGTAGGTGTCATTGTATTGTCTATTCAAGTGAGTGACTGTGAGCGTAGCGTGTATTATCGAGGCGTTGTGTGTGTGTGTGTATAAATGAGTATGACATTGAGCAAATATTAAATGCAAATTTTACTAATTAAGTTTAACCAAGTATATAATATGCAGTACGTAGTATGAAATTGATATAAAATTTATTATATAAACAAAGCTTAAAAAGCAAAACTTAACATAAACATGTTCATTTGACAAGAGTCAAGATGAAAAGACTATGCGTACAGGAAATAATAGTGAACTAATTCAACTGTGGACAAGACCTGATGCACATAATACTCAGTCATAGGGCATTCCTTTAAATAGAAACCATTGTCATTGACTAGTATTATTTTATTAATAAATTTGACAATGCTTATGATACGATACTCGTGTGCTTACAACATTATAAATGTGTCTCGATTTGGTTGGTCGAGAAACACTCCCGTAGGTGGAAATGCTAATATTTAATACAATTCAGAAGTTAAAAAATCCATCCCGATCGTAGTTCGAACCCGAGTTTCCCACATTCCGGGCAGGCGCCTTAGCCAACTAGACCACCAAGACAGTAACTATTTAGTTTCTGAATTGTAGTTGCATTATAGATCTGAATGGATAGAACAGTTCTGCAACGAATATCTGCTGACTTTGAACTGACCAAACAAACATTATATATTTATTTATTTTACATACAGTACCTGCGTAAGGTAATGAGTAATGACATTATAAACAATGTTTGTTTGGTCAGTTCAAAGGCAGCAGATATTCGTTGCAGTACTGTTCCATCAATTCAGATCTATAATGCAACTACAATTCAGAAGTTAAATAGTTACCGTCTCGGTGGTCTAGTTGGCTGAGGCGCCTGCCCGGAATGTGGGAGACTCGGGTTCGAACCCCAATCGGGATGGATTTTCTTTAACTTCTGAATTGTATAAAATATTAATCAAAAATGTAATTATACAGCTGCAAATAAATATAATACAATAAAATACAATACAAGATGTTTTGTTCCCATGTTAAAAATGATATATCCCCACTCTTACTCCCATTCCAATCAACCACTTCCGTCTCAGTCCCCTCACCCAGAAGATGCTAGTGGCACATATTCCAGCCGAGAGAACGTGTTGCATGTATTTATCCCCTCACCCAGAAGATGCTCAATTGGTACATATTCCAGCCGAGAGAACGTGTTGCGTGTATTTGACGAGACGACTAGCATTAACAGTGATATCTTCTTGACTGACTTATTAAGTTTTGTATTTTTTTCTGGCACCATGTTTATTTTAGCATTGTTTTGTTATGTTTTAGAGCACAATCGACTGGAATGGCAAGGGGTATTAGACGGGAGAGGATCTTGGAAAGTGGGGATTATATTTGATTTCCCATTAGGGTAAAACGACTCGGCTTTTGGTCAAAGCCTTGTTTAATCAATGTAGCTTGTTGTATTTTAGTAATAAATAATTTGGAAAGTAGTGAAACAGGCAGCTCCATTTTGTGAATATTCTAGTGAATCATTCATCATTAATCACCACAATCAAAGGTAAATTCCTATTACTCATCAACATTAAGTCAATTCATTCAGCAACCGAAAAAAAGTTTAAAGCAAAAAAAAAATTGGGACTCACTATCGTGTCGCCCCTGCGGTGTGTTTGGTCCAGGCGACCGTGGGTTGAGGATCCCCGACTGCTCGGCACTCGAGTCTCACGCGGTCTCCCACTAGTTTCTGTACGTTGGTCGACGGCAGCAACGTGATCTGAGGCAGTGAGTGGATCTCCAGGGTTGCGACTGCAGTCACTTCGCCGGCGTCGTTCTCGGCGTGGCACGTGTACTGGCCAGCGTCCACTTGGGACACGGATGTGAATCTGAAGAGTGCATATAAACACATACAGTATAAATACTATTGACAAATGGCGTCACAAAATGGCCACACCCCACTTTTAAAACTTGATATTTAAAATATACCTGAGGCCTATACTTGCATAGGGCATTTCTTATTGAAAATGAATAAAACAATATTGAAGACTACTTGGCGTACAACACTAAATTATAGTACAAAAGATGTTAAGACTAATTCAGGATGAAATAATTTGAATTTATGTTTTTTTTTTTATGTTTCCAACTGATGCTCTAAAGTATACCCTATTGCGTTGTCACAATTTTCGCGATTGCACAAAATTTTTCAAAAACGTTACTAAAAAATTGCCCCCAAAAAATTCAAAAATTTTTTTTTTTCAAAAAAAAAACAAAAAATGCAGCCAGCCTCCTACATAGATGACATTGATTCTTAAAAGTTAAAATCGATCATTGTGACCTATAAATCGATTTAGAATAGATTCCAAGAAAAAAAAATTGTACGCAACACTATTATGGTGGACTGTTTCCGCGGAGTCATTTTACGCGCAGTTATTTTGGCAATCTGCTTCCCGCACTTCCACCAAAAATTGCGTAAATTCTAGGCCTGCGCCTCCACCATTCCCCCGGATTTTGCACACAAAAAGGTGGCGTTTTGACCAGTTTCATATAATTTTGTTTATTCGTTTGTTCATTTAGTTCGTTTGTTCGCGCTATAAAAGAGATTTCACGAAATTCGCGTTTTCAAAATGTGTTTTTCAATCTCTAAAGGATGTAATTTGTTGACAATATTACATTTTAGGAAATAAAATGGACATTTAAAAAAATTCGCAAAATTCGCTATCACCATTTTTCACTACCTCTAATCATAGCGCAACCCTAATACAGACATACTTACATATGTACATCCTTACATACATACATACATACATACATACATACATACATACATACATACATACATACATACATACATACATACATACATACATACATACATTACATCCCTGCCTGCCTGCCTCCCTCCCTCCCTCCCTCCCTCCTACTTACCTACCTACCTACCTACCTACCTACCTACCTACCTACCTACCTACCTACGTACCTACCTACCTACGTACGTACGTACTTACTTACTTACTTACTTACTTACTTACTTACTTACTTACTTACATACATACATACATACATACATACATACATACATACATACATACATACATACATACATACATACATACATACATACATACATACATACATACATACATACATACATACATACATACATACATACATCCCAGTCACAATTAGTAGGGCAGCCTCTCTCGTTGCCACGGGTCTTGGTTCAAATCCAGGGTAAGACATGGTTCTTTTGTCGCCCAAGCACCAGAGTCTAGGAGGGAAGCCCCCTCACTGGTTGTGCTGTGTTGTGACTTTCCACCCTTCCTATCTCTAACCTTTTCTCTTTGTATGAATGAAGAGGCACCCTTGCCCAGCAACAGCAGGAGGGGCAGCTTTTCTCTTGTTGCCAAGGGTCCTGGTTCGAATCCAGGGTAAGTCATGGATTTCTTGTCTCCCGAACACCAGAGTTGGGAGGGAAGCCCCCTTACTGTCTGTGCTGACTGTGTGCCCCAGTATGAATGGTGTGTGAAGTAACCTTGCTGATGATGACAACATGCTTGCAGAATTTACTTCTTGCGTGGCCCTACCACAGGTTTGGTTATGTGTTGTGAGTTTTGGTTGCATGTAGTTAGCTGATTTTTAGTGGCCACCATCCGCCTGAAGAGTCCCAGAAGGACGAAACGCGTCGTGGATTAAGGTAACAACTTTAAATTAGCTACAGTTGTCATCAGCAGGTGAAAAGTTTTGTTGCCCCCAGCCCTTCAGGCTGGGCTTTATGTTCTCTATGCTTTCCCAACCTGTCAACCCTTCTCCAATCTAAACTACATACATACATACATACATACATACATACATACATACATACATACATACATACATACATACATACATACATACATACATACATACATACATACATTTGACATAGATATGTCAATGTGGGCATAAGAGAAGAAGGTATTTAATTCAATACCTTACATATTCAGTTATTTAAATTAATTTAGGAACGAGAAGAGGCAAAAAAAAAAAAATTTTGCAATATACAAAAAGATGATCATATGTTTTTAAATAGGGAACTAGCCTTCATTCCAGAAATCGAATAAGTTAAAGATAACATCAAAAAAAAATAACATAAAAGTTTTTTTTTTGTCGAAGGTTAGTACTTTTCTCAATATTTAACGTGGAAATTTGAATCTGGCCTCCCGCCAAAAGACAACACGAAAAGTAGTGTGATGTCAGACTGCTGAACGCAGCCTAGCGCAGACCCAAAGGCGCACCGCTATCTAGATATAAATGGTAGATATTCTACCATCCAGTCGGCGGTGGGTCAAACACATCCTAGCAGACAGCTGCTGCCATCACTGCGCCCGCTGTCATTCCTGTTATCGTTTCTCAATGATCCTTTTGATTGATTTTAAAAGAAATGGCGCTTTATAAAAGGTGTAACTTGTAAGGTACCAATGTGTTTAAACACCACTCTAGACACACTGGAGAAAGTATTTATATATGTGCCTAAAAGAACTAAACAGGTGAAAATAATGGTTAAACGCAACAAGACGAGAATATGTCGAGGAGTCGTAGGGCCTGCAAATTCACTTTACCGTTGTGAATACCACTTTGATGTAAGTAAATGATAATAATTGGTCTATCTACTACTTTTTTATTTCGCAGGTTAGTTTCCTATGAGCTTCTAATTTACCTCGGGATTATTATAAGCCTAGGACCTATACATAACTCATTTTCTCGCGGGGAAATATTCCAAATATGTAGCTAAACATTTTGAATTTGTGACATTCTCCCATGCGAGAAAACGCCTCTTACGTTTAGGCCCAAGGCAAATTTTGCTGCGAGAATATTTGGCTGGAGCCTAACAGAAGCTTATAGGAAATTTACTTGTGAATTAAAAAGCTAGTAGACCAATGGGGTATATGCAAGAAGTTCAAAAATGCTAATTAATGGGTGTTTCCTGATGCATTTTAAATTCTAAACACAAAAAACTTGGTTTGAACGTTTAAAAAAAATGTATTCTATAAGAAAACTGTGTTTGAAAATGCGTAATTTTCAAATGCCGCCGTGGCAACCGATAACGCGCTCTGATTGGTCGTGACGTCACCCGCCATGTAAGAGGCTCGTAGAGGTAGTGGACTTGCTTGGTTGACGTGCAAATCCAATACGCAGGCCTCCGCCTACCATGGCAGAATAATCTGGATTCAAGGAAGGCAGAGGCTAATAATATTAATTAACCAGAAGTCTCTGATTCTAATAGGTAAATGAGTAATTAACCATACTTCACTGCCATTCGATGATAACGTACAAACCCGTACAAACCTACCCAAATTAACTTTCCCGCAAAACCTCTGTGCGCAAAACCACCCTAGGATTTTCAAGTATAGGTTTGGCTATTCGGCGCCTAGAAGGGCAATGTATACAAGAAAATATATTCATGTAATTTATACAGTAAGACACATGAGTAATTTATCATAAAACAATGCCACCACTAATTAATTACGAATATAACGTACCAAACAAATACGATTTCCCGTGCATAACCCCCGAGATTGTAGGCCTATAGGCGGGGCATATAGGCCTAGCTCGGCCTCTAAAAGTTCATTTCGCACTTTTATAGACTAGAAAATAGTTTAAAGGCTCACGCGGACATTAATAATTAGCATACTATTTTTGGCAACCACAACTCATGTTAATTTACCACCGTGAGGTAAGCGATCAGGATTTTCACTTTCACGTAGATTTGCTATTCGACGCCTAGAAGGGTAATGTATACAAGTAAATATATTCATGTAATTTATACAGTAAGACACATGAGTAATTTTAATTTATCTTAATACTATGCCACCACTAATTAATTATTATACGAATATAACGTACCAAAAAATTATGTTTTCCCGTGCATAACCCCCGAGATTGTAGGCCTGTAGGCCGGGCATATAGCTCGGCCTACACAAGTTCATTTTGCACTTTTATATACTAGAAAATAGTTTTAAAGGCTCACGGACATTAATTACTAACATACTATTTTTGGCAACCACAACTCATGTTATTACCACCGTGAGGTTGGCGATCAGGATTTTCACTTTCACGTAGGTTGGCTATTTGACGCCTAGAAGGGTAAAATGCATACAAAAAAATACATTCGTGCAACTTATACAGTAAGATAAATTATTATTAATAATTAATTATCATAATACAATGCCAATTAATAACGAATACAACGTACCAAACAAATATGTTTTACCGTGCATAACCCCCGAGATTACAGGCCTATAGCTCGGCCTACAGTTAAAAGTTCATATTGGCAACCACAACATTCCCTATATGCTACATGCCGATTTACGCCTCAAATCTTTGGGAACACTAAAATACAGTTTATGTAGCGTAGCTACACAAGCATAAAGGAACAACACAATACAATACTCATAATTCGATCAATTATTGCTGATTGCCGCGAAAGCAGGGCCCCTGCGCGTGTTATCCCAATGCGTCCGCTGGTAGCCTACATGGCCGGTGACGTCACGAAAATGGCGCGCGACCAGGTGCGTTTCAAAACGCTAATTTGACCAAGAAAACTAAAAACAATATTACGGCCAAACTAAAAAATGTAGAGATCCAATTTTTTTGTGTGTTCTATAGGGTGTTAGTGGCTATCGAAAAAATACACTTAGAGAATTTGTGCAAATAGCCTATTGGCAATTGATAATATTTCCTTGCATCAAAGTGGTCTTCACAACAGTAGATGTGAATTTGTAGAGGGGGCGTCCTCCTCGAAACATTCTCGTGCTGTAGCTTTGAACAATTCTTTTCGCATTGTTTGTCGTTTGTTTTTTTTGGCACGTGTATAAAATGATCTTCTCCGGTGTTTCTACAGTGGTAGCCTTTGCCCTCTTGGTAGACCTAGGCCATTAGGACCTAGGGCCGAGGTAGGCCTATCACTACGCTGGTCTTGGCGCATATTTAAATATAAAATCTAAAGCCCTACCCAACATCAATGAAAATTATAACAAGAATTTCTATTCTAGGTTACCGAAAGGCCGGCCCTATAGCTAACCTAAAACCTAGGCTAAGGATACAGGAAATGCCTCGGCCTAGCCCTACCTAGGCTAGGCTATGTCTATAGGGCATCCAGATGGACATTTTATATAATTGGTTTACCTAACCATTGCCTTCTTTAATCAATGACCTAACCTAGGGCAAAGACACAGCCTAGGGCGTAGGGCCTAGCCTAGCGCAGCCTTGGATGACTGTGTACGACTACGCCAGACCATAAACCTACAAATTCTTTCCCATAGAGAAATAACCGGGGCTCTTTCCCACCAATGAGAAATAAATCGCTTTCTAGTCAAGGTCGGGTAGACGCATTGTCAAAATCACGGGGTTCTTAAGTCAGAGTCTTCATCTTTGTCATCGTTCGTGTTGTCATTGTCAAAATAGTCCGATTATTGATGAGCACGGTCCACTGGATTGCCTCTAGGCTTCGCTGCTGCGCACGGCCGCTCGTCGAGTTGTTGTTGTTGTTGTTGTTGTAGTATTTATTTCTTAATAAATACAAACTACAACGAAGAGCATGCTGCAAGCTACGTAACGCACTTAAACCAACAACGAGCGTTTGCGCGGGGGTTCAAAACCCTATAACTTTGGACCCCCATAGTTACCACGGATGATTTAAACAAAAAAATCTTTCAATTGTGAAGTTTATTTAACTGTGTTCTATAAATAATAAAAAATGAAAAACGTGAATTTGAGACCAAGGCTAGTTCCCTATTACTGCAGAAATCAGCCAACATGTGTACATGCACGTATAGGCAAAGAATCTAAGATGAGAGTATGTTTGCTATGACGTACCTGAGCACTCCTCCTGGCAGCTCTTGGCAGTTACCAGAAAGCGGTTTCCCACCGGGTCGAGACCAGCGTAATCGCGGAGCCGGAATTCCTCCCTTAATGAGGCACTGGAGCTGAGAGCTACCTCCGGCCGTCACCGTCTGGCGGGCTTCGGGGTAGACCTCGATCGCCGGGGGCTCGCGACCTGTGTGCATGGACCAGTTTTATGCCTTGTTTTGGAGAAGATAACATGTATACTCTATAAAACGTAACTTAAAAACTTATGACCGAGGCCACTACTTACTTAAAAACGAATTTTCGGGTGAAACTTCCTCACCCATCATCAGGTTGATACCGACTGATGATGATGGGTGAGGAAGTTTCACCCGAAAATTCGTTTTTAAGTAAGTAGTGGCCTCGGTCATAAGTTTTTAAGTTACGTTTTATATTGTTCCGGGCCAATAAGCTCTTTTATAGAATGTATACTCTACTACACTCTGCTCTCTCTCCCTCTCTCACTCTCACTCTCACTCTCTCTCTCTTCTCTCTTCGAGTCTGGAATACTCTCCCAACCAGCATCAGGGATGTTTACGGAATTAGTTACGACACTTTCAAGCGTAAAGTATATCAACATTACTTGAGTAATTATAATTAATTAGCATCTATTAACATCAGCCGCAACAGCCTTTGTTAATGATTGAGTAATGCATACCACAACCTGCTCCTGCTCACTTGTATTTCTGCACACAATGGCTAAAGCCATATTAATTGTGTACTTTTGTGTGAATGGATGAATGAATGTTTTAACTATTGTAGATTTACATAAATAGATTTAAAGCCACAATTTGCATAACATTACCATATCCCTAGAAAATTTTAACTTTGCAATAATGTTACTCCTAATGTATTATTACATAATTTAGTTTGTTTTAGTTATTTTAGTATGATGTTAACATTATTTTTAGCTCTTGAATTGCACATTTAACTTGTGTGATCATAGTATTTATTTTTTTTCCATTATTTTATGTAATCCTGTAATGTCGTGATTTGTTGTAATTAGGAAGTGGTTGGATGGAAGAGAAGGCTTAACAGGCCTTAATCCCGCCATCAATAAAGACGACAATCAAATCAAATCAAATCAAATCTCTCTCTCTCTCTCTCTCTCTCCCTATAGAGGACTCAAATCACCTAGAGAATGCGCTAGTGTCGCGGGGGCGTAGCACCGTCATGGCCGCCGAACGAAGATACCTTTGTAAACACCCATATGATCCTACACAAGCACAGTGTAAATATATAAGGTTTTGGGGGAATAGAATAGGTATCATGTGGCTCATTATGAACTCAAAATCTAGTATTTATTTATTTATAAGTATTTCTAGTATTTATATAGATTTATATAAGCATTTATAACTAAAATACCTACGGATATAGTCTGTCGGGCGCCTGTGAAGGTAGACATTGATATAAACCGCTTATTTTTGTGGCCGTAGTATTATTCCAGAGTACAACGTTACAGAGTCCAACATACTATGAAATAATATCAATATAACGACTAAATTTATTAATATCAAAGCAAAATATTAAGTTATGTTCTATAATCTATAATAGGCCTTATATGGAATGTAATGCAATACTAGAGTAGCACACAGCGTTTCAATTCAAGCAACAACAATAAAGCCACTCAAGCTTTGTGAAGAGTGAAGACAATAAAGCAGTAAACAATAAACATTATGCGTTCCTAAATTATTAGACTGCAAAATAAAAAATTACTGGACAAAACACCAATATAAAAGAAGGCTGTGGATATTCGTACGGTCAGCCGTACGACTGGTGCAAAATTATTCGTACGGTCAATGATCTGATTGGATAAAGGCGCGCCGTAATAAAAGTGTTGTCCTTCCGTCGTCCTTTTTTGCTGTTTTAGTAACAACAAAAAAACATCAAGACCTTTATTAACATGGCTATTTTAAACGAGAGTCCTTTTTGGTAGGCCTAGGCCTAAATGTTGTCGTCCTTTTTGCTGTTTTGGTAACAAAAAAATCTTCCAAGACCTTTAACGTTGCTATTTTAAACGAAAGTCCTTTTTCGGTTGCCTACCTACACGTCGAGGTGTAGAGATAAGGCTTTTCCTTAAAATAGGCCTAGGCCTAGCACTTTTTAAACGCTTTTATCATCTAGAATTGTGTTTGCGACGGGGCCGAATGTAGTGAAATCATTTGCAGAAAAAACATGGACCCAAATAGAATGGTAAAAAAAACGACCAAACGAAAATTTGAACCGCCGACCTTTCGCATAGAATTCGGACGCGCTACCACTCTTCCACAATGCACTGTGATATTTGAAGCTATTGACCTAGTTAGGTGGTATTGTACGGCTGACCGTTTGAATAATTTTGCACTAGTCGTACGGCTGACCGTGCGAATATCCACTGCGATAAAAGAACATTGGGAATAACAAATCAACATGGTCTTGTGCTTAATTTTCTCGGAATCATGGTAGCCCAGGTATTAAAATGCAATACTTAAATTTTTTAAACCTTATTCACCCACTCTTGAGGGGATTTGATTGTTTTATTGTGATTACGAAAATACCAATATAAATACTATAAACAAAAACAGGAATTGAACCCATGGTCTCCCTCTGGCCGGGCGCGGACTATATAACTGGGAGTGGTGATTTAATAACTTATGAATTTGATATTCATTATATTATAATATCAAAATACACCAATAATTCAGCAACAAATACACTACCGCGGTCTCGGTGGTCTTTTGGGAGGCATGGGTTCGATCCCCGGCCAAGGTTGGGTTTTGTAAATCTGGACTTAGCCCATTTATTGTGATATAATCTAGGGCTACTGATTGTTTTAAGCCAAAAATGAATTAGTCTATCAACTAGGTATGAATTTAAATATATTAATATGAAGACCACTCTTTATTAAGATCTCACTGAATTACCTAAGTGAGAGGGAATGTGTTTTGTTTCCGTAATTTCTTGTAGATTCCTTACACGAAATAACGAATCAGTGCATGTGTTGAGTCACTTATCTTCCAATAAGTGGCTACAGCAAATATACACTCTAATGGCAAGTGGGTAGGTGGATTGTGGACAGATAATATTCAACGTACGAAAACTAAAAAAATAACAGTAGGTATAGTTGGTTAACTAGTCGGCGTTTGATTACGTTTTCAGTGTCTCCAATGCATTTTTTCACGGAATGAATTATGTTTCTGTTAAAATATGATGTTGAAGACTAGATTCCATGTAGGTGCTGTTTCTTGTGTGCGCGATAGAACATCACAATACTACTACTACTACTACAATACATCACAATACACAATACAATTACAGTAAAAACTCTCTTATCCGATCTCCGCTTATCCGATGTACCGTGTTAACCGAGCCCCCCCCCCCCAAAAAAAAAAAAAAAAAAAATTAAGTTTTAAATACGTAAATAAAACATAAAAATAATTACAGACGCCGCGCCGCACTTTTTTACATGTACTCGCATACATTTTGCAGGCATGCTTACGAGTGAGTGCAAAGAAGATAGATCGGCGATTTTCTCGCTTTCGAGCAGTGTGCATCAGTGTACTGAGCAATATGAGTTGTGGTCCTGTGCGTCGGGCGCAATCCATCGAGTGTAGACGCGTCATTCACCACTGAGACATATAGTGTCAGTGTGTCGCGCGCCTGCGCATGCGCATACATCCAGCCTCTCACACACAGCTGTTCAAAGATGGTCGTGTGGAACTAGATGCAATCATGTTTCAACGATTCACAAAATTCGTAATCATAACGCATTGAATTGTTATTCCGGGCTTATCTTATTTCTTTCCCAGACTTACTTCGTCGTGAGCTTCAGCGCGGGCATAGTAGTGAGAGGTTTTCCCACATGAGAAGAGAGCTAGCTAGGCCTAGTTTCATTGTAGGCCTAGGCCTACTGCGTCGGTTTAGGCCTAGGCCTATGACTTAACGTTTTATATACGACATGTAGGCCATATTGTGTACGTGTTTTGTGAGCTTGATTTACAAGCTATTAACATCATTAGTATAGCCCTGTATGAATTGTATAGTGTGTATTTAATGTTCCTTTATCCATTACATGTGTCTATCATTTACCAATCAGCTATGCTACGAGAGCAAATAAAAATGAACCGCGCCATCCGAGTTTTTCGCAAATCCGAGGTGCCCCCGGTCTCATCCAACTCGGATAAGAGAGTTCTTACTGTAGTTAATTTCTTATGCGCGAGGATAGCATGTGTAGATTCTATCCTCTCTAGCGCGTTTCCAGCGTTTGCCGCCAGAGTGGACATGAGAAGATGGAGCGCTCTATACCGACACAAAGTATATTCCACAGATGAACCTTCTCAGTTTCCATTCTTTACTTAGAAGAAATAAGAATGGCAGTGGAAAGAATACAAGGGAGAATAATGCTACCCAGGCTAGGCCTATGCCCCTAAAGCCTAGGGGCTAGGCCATGGATAGGGCTACCTTGCCTAGGCTATTCCTGTCTGGTAAGGCTAGGACTGTAGGCCTAGCCTAGGCTATTGAATTTGCCTAGGACTACTTCACAAGATTAAAGGAATTAACAAAGACACTAGGTCTAGGGGAGGGCCTACAACAAAAAGCCTTTTATTTACCACCTAGGCCTAAAGATCGGGCATATAAGGTAGTGGTTAACCTGTCTGGAGTATGGGGCGGCGGCATGGATCCGTATAAGTTGGGGAGGTTTTGGAAGTAGAGAAAGTCCAACGTAGGGGGCAAGAAGGGTTACGGGAAAGGTTAGGCGTGGCGGTGGGAAGAGGATGATAAGGGAATGTAGAGAGAGTATATGACAGTGTCCTGCAATGTTAGGAGAGTTGGGGTGGGAGTCATTAGAGGGAAGAAGAAGGGAGGTTAGGTTGTGCAATATGTACAGGGCGGCTAGGGAAGTAGGGGGTGGGGGGACATCCGCAATAGGCTACAAGAGGGGCTTTACAGGGGAAGGGGGGATCATTCATGGAAGTTCCAGCGTCAAGTAGTAGAACGGATCTGGGTCGGTATGGTTTCATGGAAAGGACTGTTAGGGAATGGAATGACTTGCCGGGGGATGTTGTAGGTAGTGGGTCTTTAAGGGAATGTAGATCATTTTTGGGGGGGGACAGTAATTAGGTCTGGGGGGAGTGAGTGGTTGCCACCGGGCGGAAGGGCCCATTTGCAACCGTTAAGCAATGTTATGAATTATGAAAGCTGTGACCAAATTTATATTGGTGTAGGGGACTAGAGCCAAGCTCTCTTAGTAAGGCAAGTAGGCTAGGCCTAGGCTATGTTTGTCTTCTAGCTGTGCTAAGCCCTTTGGCTAGTCAAGAGCTAGGGCAAGGCTGGTAGAACAATCTAGGCTAGCCTGTGATCTGCTAGGCCTAGGCCTTATCAGTCAACATTAGTTTCCTGTTTAGGCTAAGGCCTAGGGGGCTTAGTTATTTGAGTAATTTGTTAATTTGCCATATTTGAAGTAGTTTTTTTGATCAGGCCTACCGGTATTTTATTTTCATTCTCTTTTAGGGATTTTTTACTTTGAGCTCGAACTCAAAAAGGTCAATTTTTCATGTACTCAAACTTGAACTCAAAGAAAAGAGTTGAACTCGCGCAGCACTATTAAATACCAATACTAGTTCAACTAAGAGCTAATCAGTAATAATCATGGAGAGTATGTTAGAAACTCACGTTCAACCTCGATGATGGCTGAGCCCTGAGCAGTTCCTCCCTCATTCTCCGCTGTGCAGACGTAGACGCCTCGGTCTCGTACGGCCACATTGCTGATCCGCAGCAGTTGGCCAGTCACCTGCGCAACAAAACATAATATGTAAGCCAGGGAAAACTATGCACCATTTTGAAATGAAATAAATAGAGCTGGAATTATTCCACACTGATAAGAAAATTGTTAAAACTAGTTATTTATTTAACACCAGAACACATAGGCCTACAGGTGATTATGACATTTGGCGTGCTCCTCAAATATAACATAATATACCTACCAACCTACAAATATGAAAAATCGTACAATACTTACAAGGAATGAATACTGGTTCCAAAAAGCCAATATGCGCGGAAGAGACATTTCATTTAGTTTCAGTTCGGTTCCGGTTCCGGACAGAAAAATATCTGTTTTTTTGGTTCGTTTTATTGTAATAAAAATGTACCAAAAAGGGTTAAATTTGCCGTTAATGTAAAAATCGTGATCGATAATTGGAGGCATGGAATCGATAATCATATCAAATTCCAAATTGAGCCTAGGAAGCAGGAAAAACGCAAAATTGTAATACTAGTACAAGAGATCATAAAGGATTAGAATGTTTAAAAATAAAATTGAGGGCTAAATTTCAATTATACAGCCTTTATTTTAACACTACGTCTCGACTAGCATGGGTGTCAATTTTTACATGTTCCGACAGTACGTGCCGGCGGCGAAGGTTGCGTCTAGCGAACAAGAGAGATAGCAAGATCTCGACATTCCAGCTCAGCCTTATCTCCCTTATCAATTATCATTGTTCTTTGAATAAAAAAACTGCCACACTTGACTCATCTGTTGTTAGGCGGCATCACAAGTAGGTAATGGCAAAGGTTCTCTTTGGGACGGAAGAAACCTCACGAATTCAATATAATTGAGCAGACTGACGCTAGAGAAGTTCACGCCACAATTCGTCGAGCTGTACTGAATATTGAATATTGATCGTGATCGGGCAATGTTTTCGTCTAGCTCTGCGAGCGCATGCGCACTGGCGGCGGTGGGCGTGATGTTTTACTTGAGCAGCTATTGGCTACTCCGACAACCAATCAGCGCGGCATTTTTAAGCACGGCAAACCGTGAAAACATCGATGTCACTATTTAAATTGATAATCATATCACATCATATCAAAATACTTTAATCGATTACCATATCACACACATAACAAAAACTTGTAGAAATACAGCCAAACCTTACACACTCAAAAGGAATGAGATCTAAAAAAAGGGCCAAGCTCATCTACCCTTCCACATAAACGTACAGTGTCCCATAACAGCATCCTCGAAAAGCTTGGCAAAATAGAATTTGCGATTATTAATTTAACGTAATAGTTTATCCAAGTTCTTTTTTCTAATTAATTTAAACGTAATAACATGCAAATTCTATTTTGCCAAGCTTTTCGAGGATGCTGTTATGGGACACTGTACGTTTATGTGGAAGGGTAGATGAGCTTGGCCCTTTTTTTAGATCTCATTCCTTTTGAGTGTGTAAGGTTTGGCTGTATTTCTACAAGTTTTTGTTATGTGTGTGATCTCATTACTTTTTCAAGTTCCATTACAAAATTATTTGCTAAAATATAATATTTTTATCAAAGTTGATTTAAATTCTATGGTATTAGCAGTAACAATATAGGATGTAAAATATCTAGACCCGGATTCATGTACATCCTGGGTATAGGTGGTATAACCATGGTATAACGACGGTATAAGGACTGGACCCCAATTCTTGAGTTCGTGGGAGATGAGTTGAAAACGCAATTTGAAAACGAAGTCGTTTTCGTTTTCGAAGGAATTGGTATTCTTGAACGGTATCGTGGAAAACGTCATGGGTTGTGAGTTGAAAGCATTGATATTAAACCCCTATAGTAGGCTAGATTAGCAGTCTCCTATACCTCCGCACAGGCGCGAGCGTAGCAAATTGAAGACTCAACCGGCCCATTTCAAGATGGCGATTTGGTGTTTTAATTTATGCTTTTTTAATGCAATAAAGTATTTTACTGGATTGTTTGATATGGTTTTAGCTTGTGCAGCATGGTATTAAACAAAAGAAACAATACGAAGTGATTGCATAAGGGAATTTAGTAATCATTTGGTGTTAAAGGCTAGTATGCTTACCTGTCAACCTGGCGGCAATCTTGAGAACTATTTGGCCACAAATCGCTCCCATTTGATTAACATGTAAACTGTCATTTTAAGATGGCTTCTAATTGTACCGGAAGTGGACCACCGACTGCTGGTCTAGCCAATTATATAGGATGTCTATGGTTGAAAGAGTATCACGAAATCCAAACACTTTAAAAAGATTTGCGTATAGCAAAGAGCTCGAAAAAGTTCTATATTTATTCTAGATGGCAGTGCCTTCATAAACGCGGGCCAATCGAAAGACGAGTTGTATGAAATGATTTGATTGTTGCAATTATGTAAACAAACAGATGAGCAAGCTCATATCAGAACAGTTGTGTGGCATAGGGTTGGCTAGGCTTGTCAAACATGTAATGTAAGTATGAATTTTACTAGTCCTATAGCCAAATGGAACTGTAGACCTACACTTTTGCATTATAAATAATTTTCCACATCTGGGCCTAGGCCAGGGACGGTTTCTGATTTGTTTTATGAGAGTATAATGACACCTTTTCTCGTTCCACACAAAGAAGAAAAATTTTAAATGTCCGCTATTTGTTTACGTATCGCACTTTCCCGCCTAACTCTGCTTATACCGTCAACAAGTGTCAAGTAACTATGGTTACTTGTTGATTGTATGCCAAGTGTTTAAGGCTTATTTTAAAACCTTTATTTGGAAGCCTTCCAACAAACTTTTTCAACTTTTTTTTTCAAAAGAGACTATATTTCTATAACCTTAATGTCCATGTAAAATATGAACATTGTAGTCCCACCCGTCTGGTCAGAATCGCGGGCCGACGTATTAGATGTTAGCAGTAGCAGTAGTAGGCAGTAGTAGGCAGTAGCAGTAGCTAACATCCTTAAAGTGATTTTGAGCATGTTTCAAGCCATTTTTTCACCAAGAAGGAATAATCGTACCCCAATAAAATTTGGCATGTGTTGTCAGGTACCTAAATCCCCTCGATTGTGATAGTTTTCAAGTTCACATCACGTTACATGACGGCTGGGTAACACCTCGAAATCACCCCAACTCTGCTTGGTGTATAAGGTGCTTGAGTGTGTAGCGCACCGCGGCTTGGCTGCGGCGCCCTAACGGGCACCTAGATTAGGCTACTGATATCAATAATCGATCAATATTTTGATTATCAACGGTAACCCTAGTATTAAATAAAGATTGTATTGCCATAATAATCAATTTTTCTAGCATATAAAACACATTGATCAGTGATATAGATAACTAACAATGTATAAAATTATATTTGCACAGAAAAAATAAATTATTTACCATTTTTATTCATTATTTTTTTTAAATATGGCAGCTCAAATTTAAGTAAACTTTATAATTTATGTTCGAACAGTTCATCATAACAATCAATAGAAGAAGAAAAATTCAATTAATTTGAGGTCAAAAGTTAATATGATTGTATCAGTACCTGCACGTTGCTTGCCAGATCTTCTCCCACCTTGGTCCAGCGAATGTTAGGGGCTGGATCTCCTGTAGCCAGACACCTGAGCTCAACTAGTGTTCCTTGTTGCACAGTCTGGCGTTCCGGCTCCATTCGCACGCTCGGGGGGCCACTGCAACCAGACAAGTATTAGGGCTAGGCAAAAAAATAAATATTTCGATAAGATATCGATAAGTGGAAATATTTTCAATATCGATATTTGGCTTCATATCGAAATATCGAAATTTACATAAAAAATGCCAAATTTAGTAATTTGGTGGAGGTGCCGGGTAGGTAGTTGAAATTAAATTAACCTGGCTGGTAGCCTACATATGGTGGAGGTGCCGGGTCATAAAATGCGATTGTGAGAACGTAAAAATAGTTAAATGGGTTTATGGTGATATCTTATTAACCCTATTTTGCCACAAAATTAATAATTTTTTAATTTGAAAAAAAAAATTACAAACAATTACATTTTGATATATTAATATCATATCAAAATTTTTCGTGTGATATCGATAATGGAATAATATGTCATAGCCCAGCACTTACAAGTTTACACTTGAATACAGTAGGTCTACCATGAACTATGAAGATGAATTTTATATACAGGCCTATATGAACCACTACAATTGAAATTAAACTAGTACTAATAATGTGGTATAGGTGGGGGAGGGGCTAACCACTAATAAGACGAGGGAGCGGAGCGACTGAGGATAATATGAGGAGTGTGGCTCGTTGGTCTTGTTGTTAGCGTATCTGCTTCCAATGCAGAAGGTCCAGGGTTCGATTCCCGTTAAAGTCAGAAGTTTTTTAACTTCTGATTTGGACTTAAGTCCATCAGTTCGTGTCTTAGGAGTTTGTAAACGGTGACTTTGGAGCCGTCCTAGCAACGAAGCACATAATAAATTCAGAGTTGTTCTGAATCGGCCTTGTTGATTCTGGCGTTGATCCGCGGGTGTTCGCACTGTCCACACCACTGATTGCTATATTTCCTATTAAAAATATCGATCTTTGGTTGGTTATCGCTCACTTGTCGATTGCGTCGGGACCTACACGGTAGGCTTAGTTGCTTTGATTTACTGTCCCCCACTGAAAATCAGTTATATAACTGAGTGGGTAGACTCTAAATACAACTTATTTATTTATTTATTCAACTCAAACGGCTCATCCGTGATTCTGTGCATGTGTTTGTGTATGTCGAAAATCAGCCGAATCGCTGAACAGATTGCGCTGAAATTTTAAACAGACATCCGGTACAAGTTTACTGAGAACTGCTAACAAAATCAGCTAGATCCATTGTGATTTAAACCTACAAGAAATAATAAATGAAAAAATAGACTGCGAATGTGTAGGAATTATTTAACGACAATGGTTTTGTTTTTGAAAAATTATTTGTTTGTTATTTTTCAGGCAATGAAAATGCAGTGCCCAAGGTGTATCGAATCTTGCACGCTCAAGGTACCCCCAAATTTTGCTTGGAGATTGAGCAAACCTTGCAATCTTTATACGTATTTCGTACTGGCTATGTTGTCCATAGTATTGTCACAGATGATGGACTACACTGCGTTATGATGTTTAACTTTGGTTTTATAGTAGGCGACTATGATGTTGATATGTTAGTACATATCATCAGTAGAAATTAAAAAAGTGACTACACCGGGGATCGAACCCGGGACCTAAGCTTACCGGGCTATGCTCTTACCAACTCCTAACTCGGGTTAAAAGAGATGGTTTGTAATTCTCCAGTTAATTTCGTATGTAGTTTAAAAGGCAGTCTAATCTGCCCTACACAAGTTATTAACATTGTACAAAACAGACCAAAAATTAGACAGTTTTACATTGATGGCCGCATAAATATATGTATATGTTAGTACTTTAGACAGAAATTAAAAAAGTGACTACACCGGGGTTTTAACCCGGGACCGGGCTATGCTCTTACCAACTTACTTAAGGTCCCCCCCCCCGTTTTTAATTTCTGTCTAAAGTACTAACATAACAGCGGCATAGTCGCCTACTACAAAGCCAAGTTTAAACATATATGTATAACTATATATATATTAGCTAACAGCTAACTACATACAAACGCCACGCACGCAAGAAGTAAATTCTGCATGTATGTTGTCATCATCAGCAAGGTTACTTCACACACCATTCATACTGGGGCAACGTCAGCACAAACCGTAAGGGGGCGTCCCTCCCAACTCTGGTGCTCGGGAGACAAAAAATCCATGACTTACCCTGGATTCGAACCAGGATGCTTGGCAACAAGAGAAAAGCTGCCCCTCATGCTGTTGCTGGGCAAGGGTGCCTCTTCATTCATTCTAAGAGAATAGGTTAGAGATAGGAAGAGTGGAAAGTCACAACACAGCACTACCAGTGAGGGCACCAGAGTGGTGCTTGGGCGACAAAAGAACCATGTCTTACCCTGGATTTGAACCAATACCCGAGGCAACAAGAGAGGCTGCCCTACTAATTGTGACTGGGATTCGAAAACGAAAACTAGAATGTTTTCTGAAAAAACTTATCCAAAACCTGTCATATCATAAATTTCCAGCACTTAAGCAGTCTACTATAACACCACTATAGCATTTGTGTATTTTGTCAATGATAATAATAAATTAATAATTTTACATTTTGGGACCACATAGGCTAAAAGTAAAAAAAAAAAGTCATATTATTATATGGTCAAAAATTTGGTGTTGACTTTTTGATAATCTTGATCACATGCCTATCCTTTGGAAAACTAGTAGGGTTGCCGTTCGATATGAATTTGAATATCGATAATCGCGCATGTGCAATCGATTATCGATCGATCAATATAGATATTTTTTACATTGACCGATAATCGCATAAAAATTAGGCCTTTACTTTCTTGCATACCGACGGGACAGTGGACCTTTTGAGAGTGCATACCTTTTGTTCCTTCCATTTGCTCAAATCAGGTTTTTCCAACATCTTTAACAAGAGCGCGAGCCACCCGCGTGACAGGCCGGCCCGAGGAGAGCTCGCTAAGTAGTGTAAACAGATGCTACCCGGCTCGTGTGTTGTCTTTGTGAAGGTCGTGCTTCTCGGAAATCTTAGTTCTGAGAAGTTTCATTTCAGCTTTCATTATGATTGTCGTTCATTCATTTAAGAGATATTATCAGTAAGTAACTATTCAATACTCCAATATTTATTAGGTGATGAGATGAATAATATACAACATTACTTTGAAAGACGACGTAATATTGGTCTCAGAGAACCGATAAGATAATATTATCATAGCACTACTGAATCTTTCATCTTTCAATAGCTTTTGACTGTGTGGAGTATAAAACATTAATAAGTACACTGTTTTCATATGGAATTGAGGGAAATGCCCTGCAATATGTAGACATTTCTGACCATTTGAACATAAAAATTAAATCTAAGAGGAAATATATTAAACTGGGAGTACCACAAGGATCAATACTAGGGCCTTTGTTTTTCAATATACTAATCAATGACATGCCATGTGCGATAAGTAAAGGGGATGCTTCTGTATGCAGATGACGCAACCACCACCCTTGCTTATGAACTTATAGAAACATTAGAAAATACCGCTTTTATCAGTTTTAACGAAGTGGCGCAGTGGCTGAAACCAAATAACCTGATAATGAATAATAAGCAAACTAAATGCATGATATTCCCAAGGAAAAATATGGAAGAGCAAAATATTTGTATCAGGTTATGTGATGAAGACCTTCCTATTGAACAAATAGACACAGCAAAGTTCTTAGGATTATTGACAAGTGCTTATGGTGGGACATCCACACTGATTATGTAGCATATAAATTAAGCTCTAATATATATATATGTCTTACGTAAAATGAAAATATATGCAGATAAGAATTTGCTGTTAATAGTGTACTATGCCCTGATTGAGTCACATTTGAGCTATGGGTTAATAGCATGGGGTACATCCAAAAACAATTTTCCTCAGATCTTTGTCATGCAAAAAAAGCTTTAAGAATAATAGATAAAATTAAGAAAGGGAAAACATGTAGGGGACATTTTAAAACATAAAATTCTTACTCTTGAATGCCTCTTTATTTACAAAGTAATATTATTTCTAATTAATCATAGGGAAGATATTTTTAAAAAACATCAATAGTTACTTATAGTAGTTGATGTAAGTTCAGAGATTTCGAAGGTCCCCTCCAATTTTCATCAAGATCGCATATGCCGTTTGCCCGGTAGAGTGCAAACAAACAAACAGACAGAAAAAAAACAAAAAACAAACATTCGAGCTAAATTTTTTGAGGGGTCAGTGAAATCAGTGAAGTCTTCCCTTTGCTCATCCAATTAGGTATACAAAACAAGACAATAAAATGAAATGAAAAAAATGAAATGAAATGAATGAAGTAAAGCGATAACAAGGCTGGGGAGGAATGTATATCGATAGATGCTTGTGTTGACCTGGAGTGGCGTACTACAATCACTGTCACCATTGTCACCGTTCTGGATCACTAATAACAGTTATTTATCTTTATGCATCCCAAGAAAATAAATTAATACATACATTATTGGATGAGTGAAGCGGACTTCAATTTTACTTAAGTTACCCCAAGAAAAATAGCTCAGGTGTTTTGTTTTTGTTTTTCTGTCTGTTTGTTCGCGCTATACCGGGCAAACAGCATATGCGATCTTGATGAAAATTGGAGGGGACCTTCGAAATCTCTGAACTTAGACCTGCCACGTTTTTTGGTACATTCGAAGAAATATTTCTCATGAATATGGTACTTTTACGATTTTTTCGATTTTAAATGCGATATTTTAGTGATATTTGGGCCAATTCTGACCAAATGGGTTGGGCTACAACGTTTATATTTTACATGGACATTAAAGTAATGGTGATGTAATATCTTTTGAAAGAAAAAGTTGAAAAAGTTAGCCAGAATCCATAGAAATAAAGGTTTTGCGTTTTAATATAAGTTTTTTGAGTGTATAATAATAAACAAGTACCGGTAGCTATAGAAACTTGACAACAATTACTTACAATGCGTACAAAAAGCAAATCTTTGGGCCTCCAGAAATTTTACATTCTATATTTTATTGGTATTACCATAGCAATTAATACTACAGTAGAGTCTCTCTAATCCGGGCTAATTGGGACCAGATGTAGCCCGGATAAGTGAAAACCCCGGATTAGACGGAAAATGTTTTTTTATCGCGTATTTTGATACATTAATGGTTAGGGTCATTCCATGTCAAATCAACCAAGCCGAGCCTGAAATAAAACTTGACCATCTCCGATTTTGATGAAACTTGGCAAATCTACTCTTAATAACATGTAGATTGATCGTGGAAAATATTGTATTCCTGACGCGCTTAGTTTTCGAGTAACGCCCCGGTCAAAAACTCAAATTTGGCGACGCCGAGCGGCGTACCGTAATTGGTAAGTTTTAAACCGTTGGACGTAAAAGGCTAATTTTTTTTTAAATTAAAGAGCATTTTATTGGCTCTTTAATTCAAATACATTTGAATGCATTCCTATTTGTGAAACCATGTAAAAAATCGAAATTTGTTTTTAAACCTACCCTACAAGAAAAAGTATCTCTGAAAAAAAAACAAAAAAAAACGTGTTTTTGTTCAGATGTTTTTTACATGCACAAAAAAATTTGGGATGGGATGGCATTGGGATCATGATATATCACAGGGTCATGCACCAAATGTGTATAATGTGTCAGTTTTTACCTTCCGTTTTTATTTTTTAGACATTAAGTGCGGCAAATTTGAATTTCACTACAAACGGAAGGTAAAAACTGACACATTTTACACATTTGGTGCATGACCCTGTGATATATCATGATTCATGATCCCAATGCCATCCCATCCCAAATTTTTTTGAGCATGTAAAAAACATCTAAACAAAAACACATTTTTTTTATTTTTTTTTATTTCAGAGATACTTTTTCTCGTAGGGTAGGTTTAAAAACTAATTTCGATTTTTTACATGGTTTCACAATTAGGAATGAATTCAAATACATATAAATAAAATTGCCAATAAAAAGCTCTTTAATTTAAAAGAAAAATTAACCTTTTATGTCCAACGGTTCAAAACTTACCAATTCAGGTACGCCGCTCGGCGTCGCTAAATTTGAGTTTTTGAGCGGGGCGTTACTCGAAAACTAAGCGCGTCAGAAATACAAAATTTTCCACAATCAATATACATGTCAGTAAGAGTAAATTTGCCAAGTTTCATCAAAATCGGAGATGGTCATGGAAATGGCCTGGTTGATTTGACATGGAATTACCCGTTAGTGTATCATTCGTGACCCTTCCGCTGTCATAAATACCTACTTCTCTTTATGGCTTTAAAAGCGATAAGAACAGACCAGCTCGACCTTGTGGCTGGCTGCATACATCGAGAGAAAGAGAGTGCAGAGCGCGATTACGACAGACAGATATTCTCTTTATGGCCGTGCTCACGACCTTGTGGCTGGCTGCATGCATGGTGCATGGTGACTCGAGCTTGCACCTGTTCTGTCCACCCGTCAGTGCTGGACGTGGCGGTACAGATGTATATGCCGGCATCAGCAGGCGAGGCGTTGTAGATGGTGACCCGTGGTTACAAGTATAACGTACTCACCCACTGGATATGATGGTGACTCGAGCTTGCACCTGTTCCGTCCGCCCGTCAGTGCTGGACGTGGCGGTACAGATGTATATGCCGGCATCAGCAGGCGAGGCGTTGTAGATGGTGAGTACTCCGTTTCGATCGACCGCAGAGGGTGGGAGGTTTCCGCTTGGGCGAGACCACCGCACGTTGTAGAGTCGGTCTTGTCCGCTCGCCTGACAGTTGAGTCGGATGGTCTGTCCACTAGAACCACTGTATTCTGGAGGAGAGACCGTGAGGCCTGGACCCGGGGCTGGCACCTCTGTGGACACATAAATCCTAGTTCATCAGGACTTATAACGTTCCTTGCCATAACCACTCAACATGTGAATGCAAATAAATTTAAGAAATATTACTGGTATTAGACAAACAAATTGATAATAAAATACTCTATGTATGTAATTGTAAAATTACAAACTTTTCTCCATTGTTATATGAGCAAATATGAGCAACTTAGGAACACTAGAGTGGAAATCAATTATTGCAATTTTGGGCAAGGTGTAGAATGTTGTGAAACATGTACAGCAGTATATGCCTTATTTTTACTGTCCACCACAAAATTTCACTTATGTTTCTCCTGGTAACAAACAAGAAAAGTGTTGACAGCAACGAGTGGTGTAAGCCATTAAATTGTTTGTGTACTTCTATGTTTTTTAATTACTTTGAATTATAAATTAAATTAAAATTAGTCACCTGTAGAAAACATAATTATTAAGTATAAAACATCTACAATATTTTCCTAAATGACTTCACACCTTACGTCCATTTATCTACACCATTTGTAATCGTAGGAACTCGTAATTGAAATCCAAATTGCTATCTATTTTAAACCTACCTCCTTGAATGTAAACTATGGTTGTCCTCCTGTCTGTGCCCGATGGACTGGTTGCGATACACTCGTACTCTCCCTCGTCGGACTTGCGCGCGGAGGCGATGCGGAACACGCCATTGGAGAAGGAAGACTCTGGACTGAGCGGCCGGTTCTGGGCCGTCCAGCGGAGGTTGGGCGCGGGATTACCGGTCGCAGCACAGCGGAACTCAAGCGGTTCACCCACCGCAATGTTTAGGAAGCGAGGTTCAATTGTGACGCGCGGGGGAGTTGGCGGCGAGCCACCTGGACAAGAGCAGGAAGAACAGTTACAAAAGTGTTTCAGAGGATTGTTTTATGTCTTTTCAAACTTGGCATTCAAATATTTAACACTGCATTAAACAATATTGAATATACCCTTTTATACATTGTGATAGCACATTGGAGCCAACTGAAATTTAGAAAAACATTTTTTGAACATGCAGTCAGAATTATAACTTTCAGTACAATTTTATTCAACAGAAGTACAAAATATACTATTACAGCACAAATGTCGATTTAATTATTACTTTAACAACGCATGCAATACACTAATGGTGATGTTATATTAGAGCATTATACTGACTTAAAGGGGTATTTAACCGCTTAAACTCAAAAAATATATTTAATTCAGGCTAACTAGTAATGAATTTAGCAATTAACAGAAAAATTATTGGGACCACCATGACCTCCCAAAAAATTGTCAAACATGACATTTTCAAAGCTAGGTCCCATCGGCAAAAATCTCCCATAAGAAATAACATGGGGACGATCTTTATGCCCCGTGACCTTGGAGGATTTTGATCCAAAAAAATATTGGCCATTATTGACGTACTCGACAGCCTTTTCTGTAAATTCTCTATATTTTGTTTTGTAATTTGGGCAAGTAGGTCGGTCAAAATATGCTGATTACCAAGATGGGGTGTGATTTTGGAATGCATATTTTTGCATGTTTGAGGGTATATTTGGGCACAGTTTCAAGACACAATGTTATAAAGGGGCATTTTAGATTGGTACTATGCTCTAGTATCTATGTGGACCAAAAAAGAAGCAGGTTAAAGCTGATTTAGGAAATTTTCCAAAACACCAATTTTCGCCAATTTCTGGATCAAAAAAATTAAAAAATTCGTGTTAAATCACAGTTACAAGATATAATTTTTTAAACTGTCATTTAAGTGTAGTATTGTGCTATAGATCACGTGGTAAAAAATAATTTTTGGGGTTAATAATAATTAGATTTCTATTATTCATAAAAATAATTACAGTCATACTATTTTTGTGTTCATTACTTAGGACGTTATCACTGTTTCAACGTAAAATTTTTAGTGATCTGGTTCACATTCCATAAGAACAATGCTATTTATAATTCTCTATTATTACGTCCACCAGTTGTATGTTGTACTGCATATGACATCATAATTTTGAAGTCTTGAACTGGTTTTACCACGTTTTAGAGATTCCGTGACATCTTCAGCTAATCAACAACACTTCCTCCATCCAGTCTTTATTGAACACGAAGTATTTAACAGTTTAACATACGTAAGAAGTAGAATGGGGGACGCCGCGGTTGGCAGCGGGCCAACCGATAAGCACTGCGTTCTCAACTGTACTGGTTATAAATATAAAAAATGCCCCTTCAATTTTTTTACCCCCTTCCCCCCCTTTTCGATTAGGAATTTTGGTTAATCGGTGAACCGCGGTTAATATTGCCGATTAATCGATTAGGTAATTAACCGATTTATCCCACCCCTACTGTTCTGTGCAATAGGCCTTCACATTATGTGCCTGTAGAATAACGAATAACCATGATATTTAAGTTCTAATTTTGTCACTGTATCTGTAATGTATGTTCGTACCTAGGATATTCGTTTTGGAATTTTTAAAATCATTTTCGATTTTAAGTTTACATGTGTTCCTTCAGAAACATTCTAATGAAGTTTGACTGTGCTACTATAATTCTTGTTTGAGTATCAAAAATATTTTTCACTAAAATGTGTGCAACTTTGCGTCTTGAAAAGAGATAGTTACTAAATTAAAAGGAACAAAGAAGGAGTAATTCTATCCTCAAAAGTCTTCAAAAGAATTTTAACACTACCGGTACCTGTTTTCTGCATGAGGTCAACGGGAAAACCTTAAGGATGGCAGCATGAAATAGAAAACATTCACACAATGTCAATGTGTCATCAGTCCATAACATTGCAGAGGTTTGGGATATTAGCCTTCAAAAGTCAAAACCAATACAAGAATCAAAGAACATATGGACAGAAAAGAAAAATAGACTAGGCTGCTTCACCAACGCTTCTTATAGTCGCGTTGATGGATGAGCCTATATGGCACATCTCCTGCATTCCTTACTTTAAAAAAAAAAAACATAATGTTGCAATTACATACAAAATATTTTTATGATCTTACCCAAATAAATATCTAAACTCAACATTTTGAAGGTCCCCTGAAAGTTTAATTTATATCAGAGTATCCGCTTGTCCGGCAGAGAGCTAACAGAAATAAAATTGCACAAAACATAATTTTTTTGTAGAAGTGCAATTTTGATTAGAAATATTTCTTCAAATTGTACCCATATTCAAAGAATACCTTTGTTTAATATTTGTTTTCAACTTCTTTGCCTTTCATGATGTTTGGAAGCTATTCGTCGAACTTAAATTTAGCGAATTAATGCAATATTAAATGCTAAATAATAATAATATAATAAATAATAATAAATGCTATATAAGTGAAATATGCACGATTCATGTAAATTAGCATTCTCACTGCAACGTTCAGTCAATGTACTACATTGATGAACGGACGGTAGATGCATAACTAACCAGTGTTTCTTTTATGGTAGATTAGTAAAAAAAAATATATTATTATGATATGATCAATCCTTTTACGATATTGGATTTTTTCCAAAAATAATTTATGTAAGGCCCAATAAAAAATAAAATAACATGTAGTTTACATACTATTGAGAGGTTTTCGGGTTATAAGATAATAAGTGTTTTAAAAATGCGGCCCACAGTTGGCCGCAAAATGTCAAGTGCGCAATAACACAGGTTTGAGTGTTATTCCAATCTTATTAGTTACTATGGCGCAATGTCCCGAAAACTGTTTCATTGTATGTATGTATTGACATATTATTATAATGGTCAGCAACAGTATGTTGAAAATACATTTAAAATAATTTTATTTGTCCTGGGAGTTCAATTTAAGGTTTACTAATTTTTTTTTTTTTTTTTGAAAAGTTACCCTATTTCTACTTTAAACACTCTCCGTGACCAAACACACCAGTGAAGTAGGTACCCACCAACATTGAGAACCGCTCGCTCGGTGACAATATCAAAGCCGTCGTTGGCCGAACAGATGTATGTACCCGAATCCGACACTCGGACGTCGGTGATGACGAGAAGTCCCTGTCTGTCGTCAATAGCTCGGTCTCGTGGCAGATGACCACCCTCCTTACTCCACTGAAGAGTCACGGGTTTCTAGACACAAGCATAAAGCATGTCCTTTCAACTATCCTTGGGCAAAAGTAGGATATTTCTTAGGAGTGAAATTTGACTGGTAACATTTATTTTTTTCAATTGAGAAGTCTAAAACAATGTGTGAAGAGTCTACAGTCACAATAGTGTAAATGAAACTTGTGTTTATGTAGCATTAATATATTATGCATGATGTTTTTTCAATATCACCTCATCCATGTCTTGTATAGCAATTTTACATAAAGTTGACATCTGCATGTTGGGCCAGATAATTATTTGCCTTTTGGTCAGTTAATTCTTAATTGTTGGCTAATTTTTTCAGTGTTAGGGGTATTTATTTATTTATTATTTATTTAACGTCTATCCTATTCAGTTATAAAAACTGATTTACAAAGGAGGACAACAAATTATTTTACTGTCTTTATTTACATGTTTATGTGTATGTTTATTTTCCTTTTTCATCACTTTGCCATTATCATTGTTCTTTTTAAACCACTAGAAGTTATAAGTGATGTGAAGAGTGACAAAGCCTCAAAGACAAAAGATAGGCTGGATTACACTGAGGGGAGTGGAACTGGAGGAAAGAGACAACTAACGAAGCAAAAAAAAAAATAAAATTGAAATGTTAGTTTCCCTGAAATCTGTGTTGATAGTTTTAAAGATTTTGTTTTTTTAAATAATAATTTTTAAGTTAGTTGGAACGATTTGTAGTTAAACCTCGACATTTTTTGTTTTTGTCCATGTGTTTCTGTAATCTGTAACCCATCGTACAACGAAAATAAAGACTGTCACAGCCAAGCCGCAGTGCGCTACCCTCAGGCACCTTATACTAGAGTTGCCGTTCGTTGGCATGGTCCAGGTATGAGGACTGAGGAGGTACTCCAGAGATAAATGGACTTGTGGAATAGGAATATCAAAGAAGTAAAAAGAAGATTAACATCAGAATACAAAAGGACAGTAACTTCTACCAGTGTGTGAAAGGCCTGGTGTGGGGTAGGGAAATACCTTTTTAGTGTAAGATGACACTACATAAAACTTATTTCATACCGATCCTTATGTATGCTGCAGAAACCTGGACAATGGGAGATCGAGAGGAGAGTTAGATGCAGGTGGCAGAGATGAGATTCCTGAGGAGCACAGTGGGCAAGACGAGAAGGGATAGAATAAGAAACACAGACATTAGAGAAATGCTAAGTGGAGAGAAGTTAAGTGACAGGATAGGAAGTACACGGTTGAGATGGTATGGACATATGAAATGAATGGGGGAAAATAGGATGTCCATGTATGAGACAAGGATTGAAGAAGGAAGAAGAAGACGAGGTAGACCAAGGAAGAGATGGAAGGACACCATAGCAGAAGCAAGAGGAGAGAGCTGGGAAGATGTGGAAGAGATATGATTGTGGGAAGATATAAAGAAGTGAAAAATTTGGTTGCTAAACCCAAGCTGACCCTGCCAGAAGCAGAAAATGGCGACAAATAATGATGATGGTAATTGGGATTACCATAGCGATTAATACTACTTTATAAAAATTATATTTAAAAAAAAATTGCAATAAAACTTGGAAAAGTAATGAGATCCTACACATACAAAAGACTTGTACATCCAAACTTTACACACCTAAAAGCAATGAGATCTGGAAGAAGGGCCTACCTCATGTACCCTTTTACATGTGCGCATTCTTAATTCATAAACATACACTGCCCCGTAACTACATCCTTGAAAAGCTTGGCACTTATTACAATTACAATGTAGGTATATTGGCCACGACTTACCGAGACGAGTGATCGACCCAGACAACGGTATCTAACAGTGCTGCCTGCTTCCACTATCTGTATGGTTGGCTCTGATATGGTGATTGAGATGGTTGGGTGGTCTGGGGGCACTGGCGGATAACGTGTAGTCGTTTCCAGAGTGGATCCACCTGTGTCTACATAAACACAACCAACAGAATCAATTACACAGGGGAAAATGTTTCACATATAACACAAATACGTAAACTACACTGTACGTAAACATTGGTCTATGAAACAACAGTTATAGAAAAAGAGAAGAGTCATGTCTATTATTTACCAATGAGGCAATGATACTTGTACGTTCAGTCGAAAATTCAGTAGTAATTGAACTGTCGGTTAAGTTAGTCTTTCGGAAAAAGTTTAGTATATAATTCAAGTTAGTATCATAGTAAATCAAGTTGATAACACAAGTTGATATCACATAATGGTGACAATCGTGGCCGCTTACATTTAAGGAGAAATTTTAAGTTTATATATGCAATTTTTAAAGTAAAATGATTTACATTAATAAAGTATAATATTAATAATACACAAGGGCATTAAACAAAATCCACCTATAATAACAATTATTATTAAATTATAGCGATTGTGGTACAAGTTTTTCCCGACTGGGGATCGAACACAGAACCTCCGGCTTTACATACCGATGGTCATCAACTGAGCTATCGGGGCCTAAGGCAAACCTTTACTAAATGGCTATGTGCAGTAATTGTTGAGAGCTATGACATAATCAAACGAAGGCTGCCATATTGCTGTCATTACTGAAAGATAACATAGTTTTTGAGCCAATCACTCCTCATGTCCCATGAGTTGGGTAGTATGAATACAAGGTTTTTAAGCATAAGCCCACTTTGAGGACATGTTAATGAATGATAGTGATAGCAATTGTTGAAAAAGTTTGCCTTGACTACGGCCGGAGCTTCTGGGTTCGATCCCCAGTTGGGGCAAAATTTTACGACAATTGCTATCATTGAATAACATGTCCTCAAAGCGGGCATATGCTTATAAAACTTATATTCAATTATCACTGTATGATTTGTGTACCTTTTTCCCAGCCTATTCAAGCCTCTGCTCTTATTCAAATGGATATGGAATAACCGTTGATTGGTTAGCCAACAAAACGGATACTTGCATGTTTGTTACATGCGCATGAGTTTTTGTATAAAGGCTTGTTAATAAATTAAAAATAAATTAAAAATGTACTATACGGCCCATGTTGAACCCCAATTTAGAAAAATATAGCAAATTCAAACTCACTCAGAATTCATTTGGTTGTTTCATATTTTGAACAAGAAGTAATTTAAATCGAGATACTGTGACGTGGCGTAAAAACCAACAAAACGTCTTAACATTAAACAAATTATCAGTTACCTTTAAATGAAGTATAGGTGGATTTTTTCCAATAAAAGAAATGAGATTGAAAATTGCCAAATAAGCATTACAATTTTGAAATATTTAATATGGTAAGAAATCGTTAATAAGTTAGAACCGGTTGTAGAATCTCGGGATAACTATTAATCCTCCAGTTAACTTGTTTGCTCTTAAGCAACCACCAATACGAGGCTTCAAATTGGAGTTGCCAGTGGATTAATAGTACACAAAGATTAAACAATCAGGCTATACAACAATACATTTTGATAAACTCAAATGAAGACAAAGAAAAACTGAAAAGCGCAAACTGTTGCGGATGTAGCAAGAACGATATTAAAACGAGAACCCTAGAATACTGTAGCAGGAAATAAATAAAACCTACTTAAGCAATTTGAAATATTACGTGAATGTTAGTTAGGGTTAAGTATTAAGAAATGAGAGTGAGCAAGTTAGTTAATTGGTTAGGCAATAAAGAATCAGAGAGAGAAATGTATAGGCCTAGTAGATAAGAAAACAAGAGACACATTCATAAGCTCCCTTTGTACTTCATCTCTTATTTAATTTTGTAATGATTGTATTTTGTATGTCAAGTGTATCTTTCTCTTCTGTAATGCCATGTTTGTTTTTTATGTTTTGAAGGATGAGATGTTCAAACAATACATGATAGACAGTTGGGTTAGGTCATGATGTAAATTATGAACTCAAAAGTTTTTTTTTGAAATGCGATAAATGAGGACCGTTTCTTATGGCGACTTCTCTTTCGTACTATCCTTGAAAACCGCCTAATTTTAATGGAATTCAAGGAAATGAGTGACTAGGGTGGTTTGTAACCAACTGATATTACTATTATTTTAGTATCTACAGTATGACCAATATGATCAGGAGTTGAAATCCACTTGGTTGGTAGTGATTGGTCGTATTGGAAGATGATAAGGATTAAAAAACTATTGAACTAGGGTCTGATTGATACCACGAGAGTTCATGTTCATGCTATGAAAGTACCAGCATTAGTGTAAAAATGGAAATACCATTGTATTGACTCTAGGTTATGTATAAAAGTATACACAGAAAAATGCTTAATTGTGTACTGGTAGTGCACAATAATCCAACTACTATAAAGTAACCCTTGAGAAGATCTTAGTACAAGAGTCGTATTAACAAGAGTTCACTCCACAGGACTTCGTGTAGCCAGCTAACAACATAAACACATAAACAGTCAGAAAGGGAAAGAAGATAGAACAGTTTTTTTTCTTATTAGAAGTCCCAAATGTAGATGATCCCACCTAAAAAAAAGCAACAACAAATGTCAAAACAAAACATCCATAACCAAATAATGGCGTAGGACAACACAAACAAATGGCTGACGTCACTCCCAAGCCCGGTAGATATCATTGAGGATAACGGCAAACCTGTGTGTATCATCGACGATACCACCCCAACTACTTCGCCTTTCATATTGGTCAGAGTGCACGTTACAAGTTTGTGTTGGTTATTGAGTGTTATCGTGTAGAGGCGTTTCCTTCCCCATTTGGCCCGAGACATGTGGTCGCCTTCTTGAGCAATGCCGTTCGTCGGAGGGTCAGAACTAAACTTGATGGACAACTCTTCGTTGTTACCGTAACTACAGGCAAAGGTGATTCTTGTCCCGCTCGGTCGATTCACGTTGCTTGGTACCAGTTCCACCATCAAACGTCCTTCAAACGTGACGTGCAAACAAATATTCAAGTATCATGTTAAGCAAAAGCTAGATGCAGGCAGGCAAACGAGACATGACATCACACAATAGCAACAGCGCTTGGGTAGAACTACCTAAAAGAACAGAACATAAGTTACTCAGAGATCTTTAATTAAAGTCTCATCTTTGAAGACTAGGGGGTACGGATTCTGTACGACAGTACGTTTTTCATTATATTAGCAAACCCTTAAGCTAGAATGGTAATTTAAATCAAATAAAACTAAAAACAGTTTGCAGAATGCAATTTAGAGATCATGTTGATAGAATTTCGTATATTCAAGATCAGTGTGCTGAATGCAAACTGAACTCAACTCAGTTGGATCAAGAGAAATTAAACACGTTCGCTTTAACGTATGATTACTTTAAAAAGTAGCTGTTTGCTGTGTTCATCAACATAATTTAAGATTTAATACATTAAATATTGTTTAAATTAAAAGAGAGATAATTAATCAGCTGGAAGAGCATCAAAATACCCATAAAGTACAAAACAGGAAGCAAATAACTCATATTTTTTAAATGCTCCATAGTACATAGAATATTTATCATTTTCATTATGCAAAACACAAGGATACTAAAATCTTCTTTAAAAAAAAATATTTTTGGCACTTAGCATTTAAAACAACATAAAATTGTTCCCTACTTGAATCTCCACGACAAGTTTGTAAGAAATGTTGTGCCAATGTTGTGCAAACTTTACTTTTAGTGTATTTCTCGACAAATCCTATATATTTTTTATTTTTTTATTCCTTGGGTGCTTGTCATAACAGAATCTCTGGTGGTTGAATAAATAATGTTACCACTGAACAAAGAACATACCATGTTGTACAATGCAACAAACAACAACATTACAGTAAAAAAGTCAAATGTCACATTAGCAGGAGTAGTGCGAGGAGTGCTACAAGTGCATGTGTAAGTGTGACAGTACTGTGATGTTGAGCCATGTAATGTATGTAAGCTTGCACATAAACGTGTCATGCAAGACAAGTCACATGTCAGGATGACATCGGGTACCTGAGTTACCCGAATCTAAACATTACCCAAATCCATACTCCCGTTGTGTGCTCCATATGAGTCGACTTTATGCTTTGCTTTGTTTATTCTTCAGTTCATTTTCATTTGTTTTGTTGTTGTATGTGTTTGAAAGGAATGCCAAAAGGCTGGATCATGTGAATGACAGAAAGAGATAGGGTGCCAACAGCTCACCTTAAATGGAGTAGGCGTGCCACGAAAGATAACATAAACACAAATTCACAAATAAACTACATAATCAAAACGTGTTCGGTCCTCGTGACCTTCCTCAGTGAGTGTAGAGAGAGAGAGAGAGACTTCAGTTGAAAACTAAAACTAGGCTAGCTGTTGGCTAGGGGGTGAGTGAATGAGTGAGGATTGGGTGACAGGGAGGGGGTGGGGGAAGAGGGAGGAGAATCGCCGTTGGTTTAAATTCGGTTTTTGGCAGGATTTGCAGATCCACTGGTAGGCCAGTTCCCACCTTCTCAGTTCACCGGGTTGTATGGTGGGTGGGACAGACCTTATGAGTATGACACAGGCTGTAAAACAGGTCATAAAGGGTAAGCCATGCCCATAAGCGTGCAGTGACACTGGTTTCTCCAAATTCTCTTCTTGCACGTCCTGCCTGTGCCCATTCATCCTCATGCGTAGAGTGATGGTGGTCAACCCAATATATTCAGCAGAACATCGCATACACTTGAGTTGGTACACTACATTGCTGGTCCCACAGATGTTGTGTATCTTGTAGGTCTTGCTGGTGAGATGGGCAGTGAACGTCCTAACAGGCTCGTGCATGGGGCAAGTCTTGCACCTAGGTCGGTCGCAAGGGGAGGACCCATGCACCACAGCTTCATCTTGACCACGGGCTTTCTGCGGATCTCTTCTCGCCAGCAAGTCCCCCAAGTTCGAGGGCCGTCTGAATGCAACCCTAGGAATGTTCTGGCTCAGATCTTAAGTCAAGGGTGACGCAGCCAGAATATGACTCCCCCCTGTAGAATAGCATTCACATGGTGAAACCCTGGATACCAGCGTGTGACAAGCGGGGCGATGTCTGTGTTGGTAGTATTGGGTTGGGTTGGGGGCGGGGTGCCCGTCTGTCTAACCAGACGTTGGTGGACCTGATCCTCTGGATATCCCCTAGCGACGAAGGCACGGAGTATCTTCTGTAGGTAGCACTCCAGATCCCGCTCAGTGGAGCAGATTCTGCAATCTCGAGTAGCTAGTGCGGAGGGGTGGGAACGTTTGGTATGCGAGGGGTGGCAGCTCTCTTCGTGCAAGTAAAGCTGCTGGTTCGTCGGTTTGAAATGAACCCCCGTCCTAATTGCTCCGTTCTCCAGGTAAATGTCGATGTCGAGAAAGTTGACTTTGTGCTCGGAGGCATTCCAGGTGAATTTGAGTGGGTAGCTACTGTTGAGGGTCTGGAGTGCTACTTCCAACGTGTCAGCTTCGTGGGGCCAGACGAAGAACATGTCATCTATGAACGAGGTTGAAGGGGTGGCCTGCTCTCTTCTAGTCGGCCCATGAACAGGTTGGCGTACGATGGGGCCATTATGGTGCCCATCGCAGTGCCCTTGACTTGGATGTAGTGACGGTCAAGGAACCTTAAGTTGTTCATGGTGAGGACCATTTGGGCAAGGGAGATTAAGAAGTGTGTACTGGGTTTAGTGCCTGGAGGTCGTTTGTCGAGATAACTCTCTAGTGCAGTAAGTCCTTGGCCTATGGGGATATTTGTGTAGTGGTAAAGTGTTTCTAGTTATACTTTACCCAATGTCTCCATTTGCACTTATAAGTTCTACCCACTCAGTCACAGAACTGATTTTCAGTGAGGGACATTAAATTTAAAGCCGACCAATCAAACCCTGTAGGCGCTGATACCATCGACAAGCAAACAATGCCTCATTGCTAAGACGGTTCCAAAGTCATCTTTTACAAATTCCTAAGCAAAGTCAAACTGATGGACTTTCGTCCAAATCAGATGTAAAAAAACTTCTACTTAGCGGGAATCAAATCCTGAACTTTCTGCATGGGAAGCAGAGACGCTAACCACAAGATCAGCAAACCACACAAAACAATACCTGAATCCAAGAGGGGCTTTACCCCTCTCCCACCTGATAAGGATAAAGATATAGGTATTGTATTTCTGGAACAGTTTTAGTTAAACCGTACTAAATGTCGGTGATAGAAACACTGTTATTAATAATAATTTTTAGGCTGGACTAACAGTGTGAAGCGTGTTCAAGTTTCAGGAATGCAGACCGATTAAATTTTAATTCAAGGAAGCAAAATCAAAGATCAATTTGGCTATATATTAAACTGGGTATAGTTTATAATAGCCTGCAAAATTCATTTTATATTTAATTATTACAAATATACAATTGAACTAAATTAAACTGAATTAGACACAGTTGAGGTGAGCACCTAACTTACCGGTGCTGTCACAGTATCTGCCTGTGTAGCCGTGTAGACAGACACATGTGACGCTTCTTCCGTCGGGTGAAGACGAACAGCTCTCCTCGTTGTTGTTGCATGGACAGCGCTTGCACGAGCCGAGAATGCTGCCGGACCGATCGGATTGGTCGCGGTAGTGGCCGGGCGCGCACAGCTGGAAATAACGGGTGAGTTTTCAGTGATGTGCACGAGTGTGAGTCAAAGTTAGAAGGAACACAAAGACACAATAGGTGTGTTCCCTTGTCTCCACTATCGGGTGCTAGGAGGAGTGATCGCATACCTGGTGAGTGGAGTAGGTGGAGCTATTTCACCCGGTTACAAAAGAACAATCACCTCTCTAAATGGAGCCCACATTATTAACACATCGTTTATTAAAATATGTTCCCCCGGAGTTGGTTCTTATTACAACTAAAATTAAAATTGTGAGTGTTTTTTTTTTACATCTAACACATCCCTAAATATTTTTCTATGATGTGTAACCTATGTAGATTAAATGGGTCCAAAAAGCTTACTCTATAATCTATATATATACAGGAGCACTGGATTAACTTTGATGAAGCTAAAACCTTAGCCAAAGTGGAACATGAAGTGCCCCGAATCGTAAGAGAGGCGGTGGAGATGGAGAAACGGAAACACAACATGAACACACGGGACGATGCTAAAAGACTTCCAGCCACATGGAAACATGTTTTGCAAGGCTGTCATATTCAACCAAAAGCTCTCCCTGTGGACATGTTTTTAGGCCGTCCACCTCCGACAACAAGAGTTGACAAGAGGAAGAAAACTCAACAAGAACCCCTTGAGCCATCTACTCGTACGCTGAGGTCATCTAAAAAGTAATAGAGTGTGTTGATGTCTTCACAGTTTTTAAAATATCTGGATGTTCATAATATGTTGTCATTAGTAGGTACCAATGTTTTCTAAGCTTTTTGGTTTTGTCTTTGTATCCAGTTTGTTTGTTAAGAAGTAAGGTTTTGTTTGTTTTGATATTGTTTTATGTTTTAAATTTCCTTGAAGATGGGCAGGGAGAACTGCCCGAAACGTTGGAACTAATAATAAAACCACACGGACTACCCGAAAATACAATGTCTGCATATATATATATATATATATACACCGCATAATAAAATCAATTCAACAATGTATACTGGCAAAAAGAACAAATTAATTAATATAAGGCTGGATATAAGAACAAATGGTCATCCTATTAAATTATTGCCCGAATACGATTTGTTTTAAAATCAACAATCAACGAATAGGGAATTAGCCTCGAGCGGTTTCAAATTTTTGCTTTACATTTTTATAAATTATACGACACAGTCAAATAATCTTCACAATTAATTTTTTTTTTAAATTTTTTTATCTGTGGTAATTACGGGTGTACAAAGTTATAGGGCTTTGAATTCCCGCGCCAATGCTTGCTGATGGGCCGTGACGTCATGTGGACGTCTTCTATGCCCACACAGTTCGCAGCATGTTCACCGTAGACCGCTTCAAAATGGCCGACATGTCCCTCATATTAATCTCGACTGGCAACTTTTCTAAGTAGGCTACAAAAATGACTGATGATGATTTCAACAAGACTGACTCCTTCAACCGTAAATGTAACACTTATCTCTTCTTCTTCTTCTCTTATGCCCACATCGACATATTTATGTCATCATGTGTCTTGACAACCAGTAAAGATAGGACTCCTGTTCCCTCCTGTCCATACCCCCTGGCATTTCCCCATAGTGTCCTTTCAATGTAGCGCATCTAAATAGATGTTGTCTGTCCTGTATTCCTTCACCACAGAGCTTACACATGCTGCTCTCCATCACACCTATTCTGTGTAAGTGCTTTGCTAGCAAGTCATGGCCGGTATCTAGTCTAAACTGTGCTGTTGTAGTTCTTCTTTTATAATGGTTTGTCCTCTCATTTCCTCCTTTCCTTGTTTTAACTAGCTCACTCCACATTTTATTCTTGCCTTTCTCCTTCCATGCTTTCTTTAGGCCTACCTCCGAGTTGCTGGCTGATTTCAGATGGGATTTAGCTGATCTGTATGAAATGTTGTTTATAAATTGCTTGGTTTTACTTCCCATTTTAGCGAGGAAATCAGCATTCTCGTTTCCGTTTATGCCGCAGTGTGCCGGTATCCATTGTAGCATAACTGTGTTACCTGCATTCATCAACCTCAGGATTCTTATCTTGCAGTTTCTTATTTCTGCTTCTGTTTCTTCTCTACTCACTATAGCCTGGATAGATGCTCTTGAGTCTGTTAGTATCACCACCTTGCTTTCTCTAAAGTATTCAATCGTCTCCAACGCTTTGCTTATTGCTCTCATCTCCCCATCAAAGTTACTACCATTTGATCCTGCTGGGAATGATTCCTCAAACTCTCTACTGTGTATTCCTGCACCTGCATTCCCTTCTCCTGGTGTTGCTGATCTATCAGGGTATATATGCAGCCACTCCTTCTCGGGGTATTCTTTGTGAATAAATCTTAGTGCCAGACTTCTCATATGCTCCTCTTGATAGTTCTTCTTTTTCTCTTGAATTCCTTCAATGTTTAGTTGATGGTTTATTTCCAATGATGACATATGAATGTTTGGTTTTCCTATTTCTTGTCTGTTTTCAGTTATCACTTCCCCCATGGTAGCTTTTATAACGTGGCATTTCTTTTGATCTAGAAATCTAAACGATAACACGACTGACAGTAGCACGAGAGTTTCCTTTGAGTCGCCGCCAAACTGCGTAAATGTCGGTTACGCCACACTACATTTCGTGTTGTCTTTTGGCGGGAAGCCAGATTCAAATTTTCTTTGTTTAACATTTACCATTAATACGAACCCGAAACAAAAAAAAACTTTAATAATGAAACTTTTAGTGCAGTTGAGGTTAATAATGTAATGAATTATTTGGACTGTAAACTGCACTTGTACATAAAGAAAACTATGTGAAATATTTAAATTTTTTTTTTTATTTATTGTTGGATGAGCGTAACGAGCGAAGCAAAGATTCCATTTCACTTCACTGGAGAAAAAAATCCGGAATGTTTTTTTCTTTTTCTTTTATTATTCTTTTTTTTGTATTTATGGCTGTTTGTTAACACCATTACGACTAAATCGATACTCCAATTGCAATGAAATTTTCTGGAGACCTTCAAAATCTCTAGACATAGAACTGCCACGTTTTTGAGCTCAATCGAAAAATTATTTCTTATGAAAATCTCAATTTTAAGTTTTTTTTTTTTTTTAAAAATTTTCTTCGACTTATAACACCTTCATGCTTTATCTGATTTTAATCATTTTTTCACAGAACCATAATTTTATGAATTAAGATATTCGTGTGAAATTTGAGCGCAATCGAAGAATTATTTCTTATGTAAATCAAAATTTTACAATTTTTTATTTTATAAAATTACAATTAAATAATTTTTTTTAAATTAATTTAAATTAATTTTAAAAAAATCTTCAACTTAGTAATGATTTTTTCACAGAACAACAGAAAATCCGCATAACACATGGCAGCTCAATGCACCAATTACGCTCATCCAACAACGCGCAACAGAACTGAAATTGTAACTCTGTAATCACTGTGTCAGGCTATAGAGGGCCACACTTGCTTTTCATTAGCCTTCCTGCCCAATTGGCAGGTAAAATTCAATAAAATAAATAAATTTGCTACAAATAAATTTCTTATTTGTTGATTGTAATACTGACCCTAAGTAGTATCATTTTTTGTTGCATTTTACAACTCAATTTCTGAAATGTACACTGGTGGCCATTTTTAAAGATGGCATTGTAAAAAATTGAACAACTAGATCGTGTTTGGGTGAATGGTCTATCATATAAAACCAAAAAATCAATTTTGGCATGCAAATCAAGCCAAATTACAATGGCAAAATGAACTTCATAATTTTTCATTAACAAGCACACATTTCAACTTTATTTAGCATTTGATAAGAAAGTTGTTTTTATTTGAAATTTGTAGCTATTTGCAAAAAAAAAGCATCTCTATCAAGAACTCTTGTCATTCAGTTTTACTCACCTCACACGAGGTACCCCTGTACTGGGGTGGGCAGCGGCAGTTCTCCACCTCTGTGGCGACGTCTTGCCCAGTGAACTGAGGCACGGACGTATCGAGAGAGACGTCGCTGAGATGAGTCGTCAGCGTGTAGCTGGAGTGGGTGGCCCGGATCAGGACCACCTCGAGGTTGGAGAGGACGCTGATGAGATCTGCACGGGATGCTGGCCGAGGTCCTGACTGCTCCAGGCGGGTCCACGAGCCCTCAAGCAGCGGCACAGAGTATGTCTACGCACAGGAAAGATATCAAGCTGGATCATTTCATATGAGACCCGGGTTCAAACCCTGGGTGGTCGGGATGGTTGTGGATAGTAGGCCAATAAAATATTATTATAGAATAGGTCAATTATATTGATTTTACTATTTATCAAATATGAACTACGTAGTTGTAATAAAATAATTTAGCAATAGGTCTATTTGTGTAATATTTTGGAAGTTATAATAAAAATAGCAAAACATTTTCCCATAATAACAGTGAATCATTCATCCTTCAAACGTGCCACATAGTCACAAGATTTTTTGCAATAATCTTTTTTTTTAGAGAGAGAGAGAGAGACTAGTAGAGACAGAGAGACAGTGGGCGAGAGAGAGAGAGAGAGACTAGTCGAGTCTTTGAGCCGGTGGGCGGAGGGAATACAGCTGACATAAGATCGCGCTCGCTGTCACCTGTCAATGACGTCAATGTCTGGCAGGAAATAGTGCTTCGTTCGTTGGTCGGTGTCCATAAAAGGAGAAAACTATACATTTGGATAAATTCTCGCGTGGCAGGAATTGGTGGAAACGTATCTCACGGGCAAGCAAGACATTAAATCAGCGGTTTTTTATTAGGGTTGCCGTTTGATAATCGATATATCGATCGATACGATTATTTCCCGAAACGATCGATAATCGATTCAGTCTTCCAGAATCGATTATCGATATTTCGATAATCGAATAGCTCGCCCGCCCGAAATTTTGTAATTTACCGCCCGCTCTGCAGAACTTCATTAAACAGTACCAGTCAAGACATTAATCGCTTTATTCCGTGAAAAATGCGTCCACTGCGAGATCTACAACACTCGTAAGGCGTGAAGTACGAAGCGCCTGCACTGTGCAGTATAGGCCACCAGCATGACGCGTGTGTGTTACGGGCCGGCTCGGCTCGGGCGGCAGGCGACTGCATTCCCGCGATCAGGCGCTGATTGCACAACCTCGGCGCGTCACGGCCAAGCAAGATCAACAAGTATTCTATTGAGATGCATTCCTCCCCATTCCACGCCAACTCGTAATCGCTTTTCTTCTTTCCGTAGTGCTACGATAATATTATCTTATCAGTTCTCTCACACCAATATTACCTCGTCTTCCAAACTAATGTCTAACAATATTCATCTCGTCACGTAATAAATATCGGAGCATTGAATAGTTAAACTGATAGTATCTCATAAATGAATGAAGGACAATCTCAACAAAAGCTGAAATGAAACTTCACAGAACCACGATTTCCAAGAAGAACGACCTTCACAAAGACAACACTCAAGCCGGGTAGAGTCCAGATTTTCAATTTATCACCATTGCCTATTTCGCCGCTCTTCATTCAAGCGGAATAAGTAGTCTTGTAAAGCTGTCAACCCTTAATTCCTCTTGACCGCCGTTACAGACTTCGGTCAGCGTTGTCGATAAGGAGGCTCCACTCCTTTCAACACAATAGAAAAGCAATTTAAATGTGTCGTGTTTGAAGCGAGTTCTATTTGGCAACATCGAGGCACGCGTCTCCTACTGGAGGGTCCGGCCTTCTGACGAAGGTATAATTGGTACATGAGTCGGCCTCTTTGTAAATTTAGTTTCTTTGAGGGAAAAGTAGTGTCGATAAAATGAAAAACCAAAGTATAGCATAGCACGGTCTGTCTACTCCACTTAGCTGCTCTCGTCGCGCCGGCCAGACGCGCGGGGGTGGGGGGGAGGGGGAGCTCGTGAAAGACGTAGCTATTATAGCGTGGAAAAACCCTGTTCTGAGCAAATAGAAGGAACAAAGGATGCACTCGCAAAAGGTCCGCGTCAGTATACCAGCAAGTTTAGGCCTAAATTTTGATTTGATTATCGATTATCGATCAATATTTTTTTTTAACGATTTTCGCGATCGATAATCGATTTAACTGGTCCGATTATCGATACTGAAATTCGTATCGAACGGCAACCCTATTTTTTTCGTTTATTACAGGCGGGTAAACACATTGTACAGGAAATTTTTGAGCGGGTAATTTTAACATTACACATATGGATGTATTTTCGGGCCCTACATTTTTGGACGTCACAAGCGGGAACACATAATGAAAGGGAGCGTTTTTGACAGGTTTGACCGTACATATATTTTTGAAATATTTTGCCGTACAATTGCTTTTTTTTTAGATAGTAGAACCTTTGATTGATTTTGTTATATCACACACACTCATCTTTATTATTTTGTTAATTTTATTAATTTGTGTACAATACTACTTATACTATACTAAATATGCTATTTCTCCTGTTATAATGTAAACTTTTGATGGTCTTGGGCCTCACACTGCCTTATGTACCAGAACAAAATATACCTGAAATTATTTTGTAATATAATTGGGCTAGGAGCCTTTAGTTTCTCACTTTCAGTATTATTTGAGGTAATTAGTATGTCTAATATGCATCGTAATATTGTTTTGCAGGTGAAGCACAATCAAAATACGCCGTAACCACAAATCTTTATGACTGATCTAACCCTATTTTTGCCGTGAACAGTCGTATTTTCAATCGAATGTCTACGAGTTTAGTGTTTACAAAATAATCCGACTTTCGTTCAAGATTTGCGATCGCGGCATATATATTTTATTTTTCGTCCGTGTTAATTTTCCGATAAAATGAGTGAGCATAACTTTATTTTAAGTGATTGCGCTTCTGAGATGGAAGATGATATTGGGTAGGTTGCTGTTTTAGAAACTTATTTTATTTATTTATTTTTGAAACGAACTATCCGGAACCAAAATCAAAACCTGGAAACGCACATCACTACATTTTAATAACATCTCAATTCAATGTGCACATGCCAAGTTTATTATGTAGTAAATGAAATGGTAGATTGCTGAAGATCATTGGATTTCTGCAACGTAATCTCTGTCTGTGGATGGGCCGAGCACAGAAAAATCAGTTTACATTCAAGCGGGTGTGGCATTACCGCATTACATTTACTTGCGTCTTGTAGCGATAACTGATAATGTAGATGCAGATGGGTGGGAGGAGAGAGAGAGAAAAGATATGTGGATATAACAGCAGCAGTTGATCTGCTACTTTTATTCCCGCGAGAGCAGTGCTATCTTATCTACCAGCTGGCTACTCAAGACTGAAATAGATTTTGTTGCATAAAATAAAATAATCACACGGCAAAGAAACATGTGCTTGAATTCATATGCTCATTCTAGCTCGTCGGGAAAAGTGGCCAGTAGTGGAGTGAGTAGGCCAGGTCAAGTATCAGGTTGCGTTTGTCGGCAGTGCTGAAATACTACGATCGCAGGAGTGGGATGGAGGGCGAACGGAGAGCCGTTTGACCTTCTCACATTGCCAGACTGCTGCAAATGAGGAGGGAGGAAAGGGACTGCATTACCCATGCGGTCGGCGGCACGTGTTGAGCTGTCAAAGCGGGCGGCACTCGGACCAGTAAATAACAACATTCCCAGTCCCCACAGCGTTCGGCAGCACAGATAGTACGTAAATTCGAAGCCGTAAATTATGACTCGGGACTTGAAATACGATATGTAAAGTCAAGGAATCCGTAAACACAAGGTACGTTAAATTCAAGAAATATTTAACATTGTTCTTGTGGGAACATTTTTGGAACCAATAAAAAAGTTCACACAATGAAGGAATTTGGTAATTCAAGGTACAGGTACAAATTTGAGGTTCCACTGTAATTGAATTTGAGTTAAAATATTGCATGCAAACTCACCACAGACACGTCAGGCCGGAAGATGGAGTCGGGAGATGTCCAGTAGAGGGTGATACCATTGCCCACGATAACTACGTCTTGGTCGGGCGACTGAGGCGCCCCGGGTCTAGTCGAATAACGTTGTGTAACCGTCAAATTGCCTCCATACGATGTAACCTGCAACATTTAGCATGAAGTCAAAAACCATATTGTCTGATAATACCTGTGCCAACAAGCATCGCAAGAATGTCTTACATGACACGTTGATATTTTTAGAGATAAGAATAAAAAAATGTAAGTGTATATTAAAATGATGAAACCTTTTTGAAGTAGGTGAAGTTAAGTAACAACCGTCAATATGCCTGATGAAAAATGGCAGATTAGTGACTGATAACTAAAATATGATGAATATGATGACTGAAATATTGTTTAACCAGTCTTTAAATTTTTTTAGTACCTACTAATAATAGTAGGCTACTTGCAAAAGTAAATGGTAAAACCAGTGGCATACGGTGAGGTATTTAGGTGGGGAAGCAATTACACTGGCAATGTATATTAATAAGCATGGAAGGAGTCTGGGGCAGAGCCCCAGCCGCCAGAGGCAAATAATTTTGGCATTTCTTATTTGTGGAAGTGTCCGGAAAACGATTTTAGATACATTTAATGAATACGTGTGGGCTGGTGGTATTTATCAAGATATTGTTTAGACTGATGTCTAAAGGTAAAGGATTCAAGTGATCGCTACTATACGAAAAATACATGACTGCCGATCTTACCTTTAACTTAATTTTGAAATCCACGAAGTCCCGGTGTTGCCCTATCATCAGTTTATTTTGTTTGAATGTTCGCCTAACTAACGGTTTTTCACAAACACTCGCAAATGCATCCATCCTTACAACCAGAAGAAAACTTGAGAACTGACGACAGTAGTAGCACTAGCCGGTAGCCCCGCACCCCCTCGTCAATGACCATTCGTCGCCTTGTTTCAGTTTTTTGTCTCTCACCCACGGCACATGTGTGTCGACCCCCAAAGGAAGCACAGCTTCTGAGTCCATTAAAAATCTACGTCTAAACTACGTCCAGGTCTAGAGGTTAACGTTGAAACCTCTTACAGTCAGGGGATGCAGAGCATCTATGGTCCTGTTTAGTTAACTGTTTCCAGACAGCGAACACTTCCATTACATTATGAGTAGAGGTAGTGAAAAATGGTAATAACGAAATTTGCGAATTTTTTTAAATATCCATTTTATTGCCTAAAATGTAATATTGTCGACGAATTACATCATTTAGAGATGGAAAAAACACATTTTGAAAACGCGAATTTCGCGAAATCTCGTGTATATCGCGAAATAACAAACGAAATTGTACAAAACTGGTCAAAGTGCGAATTAACTCGCGAAATTTAGTATTTTAGAGCTCAAAATGTGAGGGGGATGGTGGAGGTGCCGGTCCAGAATTTTTGTGAATTTTGGTGGAGGTGCCGGTCCAGACCGAACATTACGCGCGCAGAGGGCGGTACATCATTTCGTGACTCACGGGCTCCACGGAAATAGACCGCCAAAATAACGACGCGTATCACGGGCTCCGCGGCATTAGTCCACTAAAATAATAGTGCATACAAATATTTTCTTTTTCTTGGGAATCGATTCTGAATCGATTTGTGGGTCACAATGAACGATTCAACATTGGAATTTATGTCATCCCTACTTAAAAGGCTTAAGTTTTTTTTTTAAATTTTCATTTCATTCTTTTTTTTTTTTTTAGATATAGGCCTATGTTTTTGACCATTTAAATTAATTCGCGAAAACGTGAAATTTGGGTTTTATAAAACAAAATTTGGATTTTTATATCACCATTTCTCATTACCTCTAATTATGAGTGACAATTACAACATAATAGACACATGAGCACCGCATAAATATAAAATTGTTCCCTTTTTAAATGTATTATACCTGCCAAAAGTGATGTATTCTTACTGGAATTAACATTATTAAACATTGAACTTATAATAATAATAATAATAATAATAATAATAATAATAATAATAATAATAATAATAATAATAATAATAATAATAATAATAAATAATAATTATAATAATGAATATAAGTTTAGTTAAGCAATTGCAGACAACTAATAATATATAATGTAAATTATTCACCATTACGACGCGACGAAACATCCCGTCAATGCTATAATTTCTCTTCAGTATTATTATTATTATTAATATTTTGTTATTATTATTTTTATTATTATTCTTATTATTTTTATTATTATTATTATTATTATTATTATTATTATTATTATTATTATTAGAGAAATCAAATATTTTACAAATCATTTCGCTGTGTTCCTTTTTATTAAAAAAAAATTATTTCTCTAATATTCCGGGCTGTGAAAGCATGAAGCAAGAAATTATTATTATTATTATTATTATTGATTCTTAGCAGTTGTCGAAAAAGTTTGCCCCGACTGGGGTTCGAACCCAGAACCTCCGGCTTAACGTGCCATAGCTCTACCAATTGAGCCACCGAGACAACAGAACAAACCTTTACTAAACTGCTAGTTGTTGTGAATGTTGACCTCCATGACATAAATCCAACAGAAGACTGCAATGTAGCTGTCAAATCTGAAAGATCACATGAATAAATCCAAACACATCTCATCTCCCATGAGTTGGGAAGTATGAATATAAGTTTTTTAAGCATAATCCCGCTTTAAGAACATAGTTATTGATTCATAACAGTTGTCGAAAAAGTTTGCCCCGACTGGGGTTCGAACCCAGAACCTCCGGCTTAACGTGCCATAGCTCTACCAATTGAGCCACCGAGACAACAGAACAAACCTTTACTAGAGCTATGGCACGTTAAGCCGGAGGTTCTGGGTTTGAACCCCAGTCGGGGCAAACTTTTACGACAATTGTTATGAATCAATAACTATGTTCTTAAAGCGGGCTTATGATTAAAAAACTTATATTCATACTTCCCAACTCATGGGAGATGAGATGTGTTTGGATTTATTCGTGTGATCTTTCAGATTTGACAGCTACATTGCAGTCTTCTGTTGGATTTATGTCATGGAGGTCAACATTCACAACAACTAGCAGTTTAGTAAAGGTTTGTTCTGTTGTCTCGGTGGCTCAATTGGTAGAGCTATGGCACGTTAAGCCGGAGGTTCTGGGTTCGAACCCCAGTCGGGGCAAACTTTTTCGACAACTGCTATGAATCAATAATAATAATAATAATAATTTCTTGCTTCATGCTTTCACAGCCCGAAATATTAGAGAAATAATTTTTTTTTTAATAAAAAGGAACACAGCGAAATGATTTGTAAAATATTTGATTTCTCTAATAATATAATAATAATAATAATAATAATAATAAAAATAATAATAATAATAATAAAAATATAATAAAAAAATAATAATAATAATAATTGAAGAGAAATTATAACATTGACGGGATGTTTCGTCGCGTCGTAATGGTGAATAATTTACATTATATATTATTAGTTGTCTGCAATTGCTAAGCATGCCATAGACAATATGGCTGACTCAAGGCATGAGATTCTTTTTGATGAAACAAAAATAATTTGCCAAGAGTCTGCTTTCTGGCCTAGACTCATAAGGGAGTCAATTGAAATTTCAAAAACACCTAACAATATGAATGGAGATGTAGGTGGTTACAAACTAAGTGATTCGTGGATTCCTGCCATTAATTTAATTAATCACCTCTCAGCGAGAAAAAATGCGTTCAAACCAAGAACTACCACCAGATCAACAACAGCATCAACAGCATCTTCATCCACAAGACCAACCTACACCACTACCACCACCTCCACAACCACCTCAACCACCACAACAACAACAACAAATAGAGCCGTCCACCGCCATCCTGGCAGTTCCAAGAAGAAGTGAACGTTTGCAACAGAGGCAAACAAACGAAAGAACAGCAGCCCCTTGAAAATGTCATCCACATGACGCTACGTCGGGAAATTAAGAATAATGTAAATTATTCACCATTACGACGCGACGAAACATCCCGTCAATGTTATAATTTCTCTTCAATTATATCGGGTCGCGAAAGTATAACTTGTGAAATAATAATAATAATAAAAATAATAATAATAATAATAATAATAATAATAATAATAATAATAATAATATAATTTCTTGCTTGATGCTTTCACAGCCCGAAATATTAGAGAAATCAAATATTTTACGAGTCATTTCGCTGTGTTTAATTTAATTTAATAAAAAACGAACACAGCGAAATGACTCGTAAAATATTTGATTTCTCTAATAATAATAATAATAATAATAATAATAATAATAATAATATAATAATAATAATAATAATACTAATAAATGTGTTTAGACATTTCAGTAGGGGAAGCAATGCTTCCTTTGCTTCCCCTCAGTGCACGCCACTGGGTAAAACGTAAACTAAACACGTGTGTGATGTTTTATTCAGAGCAACCTCTTGGAAATTTGAAGAAAGAAAAAAATTGTATTTCTATTTACAAATGGTTCTCAAAGGAGATTTGAATATAGGTACTGGTGTTAGTAGAAGGTGAGGGTATTGAGCTAACTAGGGGTGTGCGAGTAGCACATTTTGAATTCGAGTCGAGTCGAGTATTCCTTTAAATACTCGAGTATCGAGTAAGTCGAGTCGAGTATTCATTTCAAAATTTAATTTTTTTATTTAGTCGGTCCACTTGGAACACAACGATTTTTCTGTTGTAAACATATAAAAAATACATCATTGTACTTGTATCAGGCTATTGAGGCCTTCCTGCCCTTTGTGCTGGTCAATTTCAATAAAATTATAATTATACAGAATGTTATCAAGAGTTCCTGGCCCCATAACAATACTGCTGCGATGTTTTAATCCGAAAAAAAAATCCTCCAAATTCGCACTCGCATTATAATATTCGCGGTCTAGGCATCTCCAATGCTATTTCAGCACATTTGAATATTCCGCGCCCTAGAATGGTTCCAGCAGAGTCGATAAAAAAGGTTACCCCAGTCGATAAAGAAGGTTACCATGTCTTATGTTCATTATGTTCTTTCTTGGTTCACAGTAAAGTTCAAATTTATTCACTACGGGTTCAAGCTTTTTCTTGTCACCCTCGGTTATCGTAGGTAAATGTGTTGTAGATTTCAACACCCTCGTACTCCGATTAGGCATAGTAATTTGGATACTTTCACCGATTCATCTTTATCTTTATCACCTCCAGTGGCTTTCAGGTATAGCTTGAATTTTTGTATCCATTTGCGCCAGTTTTGTGCCACATTGCCTTCAAAAGACATTTCTTGGGGTGGCTTGAAGGATTCCGCCATTTTGTGAGCCTTAGGGCCTAGGCCCTAGCCTAGATATTCGTGAGTTTGATAATATGACTTAGGCCTACTTACTTATCAATGAGAGCTGGTTCGATTACTTCTGACACTTCTTTATCGACTCTAGTTCTAGTGATGGCCGACGGAGCGCGCCACGCGTCGCTCGCGTCATCAAACACTGGCATCAAAGCAAAGATGGAAGATTGAAGGAAGAGACATAAAACATGTCAAACTACACCAACTACGATTTTAAAATACGTAAAAAGTGCATTAATGGAATGTTCACTGGCATTCTTTCTTCTCGATAGTTGATCTGAAATATTAGTGATATAGACGCAACGAAACCAATAAAGGATATTTGTTTTCGACGCCGTGTAGGCTTAGGTTAAGCCCAGTTAGGCCTATGCCTAGTCCTATTCCGGTTCCCGCATCCAAGTCACCGTTGTTGTTTATCGTAATAATTTTGAAAGCACGCAGTCTCTAGGGCCAAGGCCTACTTTTTGCCGTCACAGTACACACGTAGTAGGCCTAGGTTGTAATAAGCCTAGGCCCAGGTCTCTGTACGTAGGCCTAGCCCTACTGTGATGACGGTTCTTTTCAGTTTTCATAAGGATATGTTTTAAAACTCGACTCGATGTCGAGTATAAAAAAAAACTCAAAAAAACTCGACATTTCGAGTACTCGTACACCCCTAGAGCTAACACCATCACGCAAACCCAGTCATGGAAAAAACAAATTCACAACTGATGGTAAACACAAATTTACACAAGGGATTTAATCTACATAGAAGTATTAGGTAGATCTATTCAGTAGTAAGAATTAGGGAAAACTGCGGTTAATCGGAAACCGGTTTCGATCCGGTTTTGAACGCAACCGGTTTCAAATTTTAAAACCGTTCAAAAAAAAAATTGGTCCCCTTAAATGGTGGCTAGACATGCAAGGGATATTTTACAAATATATAAATCATTGGACTTGCACTGTTATTTATAGGCCTACATAATATCTTTATTTTTATTATGTATAAATAACAGTGAAAAGTCCAATGATTTGTATTTGTAAAGTTACTCCCTGGTATATAGTTTCATATTTTATAATGCAATGGAAACTTCCTAGGTTATCTGTACATGTGAGCGCCATTTCTCGGCTGCAGGGCTAATATTTTCAAAATCGAGATCACCCATCCCAACCAACCAAGGTCACCCGCTTTCCCGATTGTAAATATGCCGATAAAGTAGAAGCAACAAACATCCTCGCCACTCCTAACCCACAAAAAAAAGTTTTTGGAAATCGGTTAGCGATTTTGCTAACCGATGTTATCCCTAGTAAGAATACTTAAAAGGATGGTAGGTTCCTTGTATAAAATCCTACATGCTTCAGACTCACGCCAAAGTTGGCAACGTGGACATTAGGGCCTGCACAACCTAGCCCCACTAGAATAATAGGGACTTCTAGACTACTTGCAATACAAAAACAACAGTATGACTAAATGTCAAATCATCATTGTTTCTTGTACCTTGTTGCCAGTAAATGCTGGCGGCAGAGACCAGAAGAGTCGCTGGTGCCGACCGTCGGAAAATGAGTAACCAATTTCGTTCTCGGACTCGACCAGGGTGAAGCCGTCTCGGACCACTTCGTTGCGTGTGCTGTAAAGACGAAACACACGTATAGTAGGCTGAGTCAGTATTCAGCAGCTTTGTAATAGCTTGTAAGAGAAGTTTCCGTAGTCTCCTCTTACAAGCTTACAAGCAATTCTCAGCCATAGGCCCAACGCAAAAGGCAGATTAATTTTGGGACAGTCCACTAAACGAAGTCAGCCACTAAATATTGGCATGCGGCTGTAGTAGACTGTGAAAAATTTTAGATTTGATAAGCAAAAAAATAAAAAATGACAAATTAAAATCAGACTATTCAAAATAAGAAATACTTATTTTTAAATGTCAGGCATTAAATTACGAATAAACAAAATACTAGTACTGTTATTTATTATTAATTTATTATAAAAAATAATCATCAATCAATAAGAATCAATAAGAAACAAACGAGGAGTGGAAAGTCTACGAAATAAAATAGGAAGAGAAAGACTTTGATGGTATGGGCACGTACGAAGAATGAAGCAAGATAGAATCCCAAGAAGAGAATTCAAACGCACATGGGGGGAGTAAGAAGAGTTGGATGCCCAAGAGATAGATGGAGGTACCAAATAAAATGGAACGTTGAAGAAAGTGGGAAATCATGGGTAGAGATGTGCAAAAATGGTGACAACGAAATTTGCGATTTTTTTTAAAAGTTGCAATAATCCCTTCAAATTCAGTTTGCACATGAATCTCATGAATTGTGAGTGAATGGTATCAATTTCCAATTCGCGAATTTTTACGAAATTTTAGTTTGTACCGCAAACTAGTGGCGAAATTAGCAATTATGTCCAAAAATGCGAATTAGGTCACGAAATTAAAAAAAATAAAAAAATTTCAAAGTTTTGGTGGAGGTGCCGGGTTGAAGTCGAAATTAAATTAATACTGGCTGGTACATATGGTGGAGGCGCCGGGTCATACAATGCGATTGTGAGATCCCAACAATCGTTTGAACGAGAGTAAGCTCAAAATACTTCATATCCATACCAAAAGACATTACATAAAAAATAAAAATGCATAATTTCGTAAATTTGGTGGAGGTGCCGGGTAGACGAAATTAATTCTGGTAAAAACTGTCAGAAACTTTGAAAATTGAAGGCTGAAATTGAGCTTAAAATTAAAACTGATTCTGAACTTTACTCTCATGAGCTTGTTTTGCTTTTATATCATTAAAATCAATCAAATTATCCTGAAACTTTTTTTTTTTTTTTTTTTTTGAAGTTGTGTATGAGAAAATTGTGTTTTTTGGTAAATCGCGACAAATCGTGAATTTTTATTTATAAGGCGCAAATTTTCAAACTTTAAAAAAACATTTTTGCACATCTCTAATCATGGGAGATAATTAATGAAGAAAGACTCTGGGAGGATAGAAAGAAATGGAGAGAACTGGTAGAAATGCCTGTCATAGAAGACATCAAAGAAGAAGATGAGGAGGTGTTGAGCCTGGCTAGCAAGCACTGAAAGTCCACAGCCCAAGAAACTGGTGATACGTCACCCTGGAACCGGATGTTTGACTATTATTATTATTATTATTATTATTATTATTATTATTATTATTAGTCAAGTGCAGAAGAGCTGTGTGGAAGAGTCAGTGGAAGGAGGAAAGAGAAAGAAACGCGATGGTGGAACGAGAGGGTACGAGATGCAGTTCGGGAGAAGAAACTAGCTTGGAAAAAGAATGAAAAGTGCAAATCCACAGAAAATGAGTACGAGTACCGTAGGCGAAAAAACAATGTGAAACAAATTGTGAAGGAGGAGAAAGACAAAGCAATGGAAGAATTTGCTGGTAAATTAGAAGATGACTTCCAGGGAAATAAGAAATTATGTACGGACTAGTAAAGACAAAAGACAAGAAAGGGAAGAACAAAAGCTCATGGTAAATGAAAATGGCAAAGTTACAAACAACCCAAAGGAAATACAAGAAATGTGGAGGAAATATTTCAAAGATCTGCTAAATGTACAGGTTAGTGAAAATTTAAATGCAGAGAAAGAGAAAGAGGCAAGTGGAGAAGATGAAGAAGACGAGGTAACAGAACAAGAGGTGGCTCGGGCGTTAGGAGCCATGAAGAATGGTAGAGCTCCGGGAGTGGATGACATTTCTGTGGAAATGATCAAAGCATCAGGTGCGGAAGGAAGAAGATGGTTATTTCGAGTAATAAGTGCTGCGTGGAAACAAAAGAAGGTACCGGAAGATTGGAAAAGAGGTATAATTGTACCGCTGTTTAAGAAAGGTGACCGTAAGAAATGTGAAAATTATAGAGGGGTGACATTAATGTGTCAGTGTGCAAAAATTTATGAGAAAGTTATAGAAATAAGACTGAAGGAGGTATATGACACAGATCTAAGAGAAGAACAATATGGGTTCAGAAGTGGACGGTCTACTATTGATCCCATATTTGCTATAAGACAGACAATGGAGGGGAGATGGCAAAATGGGAAAGAAATGCACATTGTGTTTTTGGATCTGGAGAAGGCATACGATCGCCTGCCTAGAGAGAAAGTATGGGAGTGTCTAGAGATAAAAGGAGTGGGAAGAGGTTTAATAGACAGGATACAAAGTACATATCAAAGGAGTGAAAGTTGTGTACAGACAGATATGGGTAGGTACGAATGGTTTCAAGTGAATGAGGGCTTGCGACAAGGTAGTGTGTTATCTCCAACACTCTTTACTGTTGTAATGGATGAAATTATAAGAAGAGTGGAACCAAATGCAGATGGAAGGGACACAAGAACATTAGTGTTTGCGGACGATGTGTTGATTTGGGGTGAGAGTGCCAGAGAAGTGCAGGAGAAGGTGGACAGATGGAACGAAGTTACTACAGAGTTTGGTCTAAAAATCAATCAGAAAAAGAGTGAATGTTTGCGTATGCAAAAGAAGACGGAAAGAGGTGGAGAAGTCTTAGAAGAAAAAGAAGAATTTAAATATTTGGGAAGTATATTGACAAAAGATGCAAAAGTGTGTAGGGAAGTGTCATCTAGAGTGCAAAAAGCAGAAGGGTTTTATCAATTGGTGAGAAAGTTACTATGGAATGAGTTGTTCCCACAAAAATGTAAAATTTTGCTGTATAAGGCATATTTTGTACCTATATTAACATATGGGGCAGTAACATGGGCAGTGGGAACAAAAGAAGAGAGTCAGCTGGAAGCAGCAGAAATGAAGTTTTTAAGAAGTATAAAGGGAGTTACAAAGATGGACAAGATAAGAAGTAATGAAATAAGGAAAGAACTGGGATTGGAGAGATTGAAGTTTAAGCTAGGAAGAGAACGTCTAAGATGGTTTGGACATATGAAAAGGATGGGCAGGGAGAGATTCCAAGACGAGAATTTGAAGCGGCAGAGGAGGGGAAAAGAAGAGTAGGAAGGCCAAGAGAAAAATGGGAAAGATTAATTAAAATTGGAAAAGGATGAAGTGTGGGAGCATGTGGCAAGAGTAAAGCTGTGGGAGGACAGAAGAGAGTGGAGTAAATTGGTGGAGAAGAAGGAGTTGGATGATGTGGAAGAAACACTAAGTCTGGCAAGCTTAGTATCTACAGTTTCATGCCCTTGATAATGGTGGAAAACCACCACTCAACCCGACATAGTTGGAACTGAGTTATGATGATTATTATTATTATTATTATTATTATTATTATTATTATTATTGATTCATAGCAGTTGTCGAAGAAGTCGAAAAAGCGGGCTTATGCTTAAAAACCATATATTCATTATTATTATTATTGATACATAGCAGTTGTCGAAAAAGTTTGCCCCGACTGGGGTTCGAACCCAGAACCTCCGGCTTAACGTGCCATAGCTCTACCAATTGAGCCACCGGGACCACAGAACAAACCTTTAGTTAACTGCTACAGTGGAACTTTAAATTTACGTACCTTGAATCACCGAATTCCTTGATTGTGTAAAGTTTTTTGTTGGTCCCAAAAATTTTCCCATAAGGACAATGTTAAATTTTCCTTGAACTAACGTACCTTGTACCTACGTATTACGTGACTTTACGTATCGTATTTCAAGTCCCGAGTCATAATATATGGCCTCGAATTTACGTATCTATGCTGCCGAACGCTGTAGGGAACGAGGGAGGTTGTTATTTACTGGTCCAAGTGCCGCCCGCTTTGACACCTCAACACATGCCGCCGACCGCATGGGTAATAATGCAGTCCCTTTCCTCCCCCCCTCATTAGCAGCAGTCTGGCAATGTGAAAAGGTCGAGTGGATCACCGTTCGCCCCCCCCCCTCCCCCCCCCACCCATACGATCGTAGTATTTCAGCACTACCGACAAACGCAACCCGATACTTGACCTGGCCTACCCACTCCACTACCGGCCTCTTTTTCCCGACGAGCTTGAATGAGTGAGCATATGAATCAATTGATTGAGGAATCAAGCACATGATTCTATGACATGTGATCATTTTATTGTATGTGACGAAATCGACTGCAGTCTTGAGTAGTCAGCCTCAGGTTAACTAGTGTTGTATTGACAGCATCATCAGTATCTTGCAATTATTATCGCGTAAGAAAAACACGGCACTGCTGAGAGAGAATGTGAAGTGTCACTGTGTCTGAGCTGGCTGGCCGGCCGGCCGAGAGAGGAGAGAGCCGTGCCACTGGCAGCGTGAGTGCGAGGGGAGGGGTAACCGGTCTAGTAGGCGGCAGCTGCCGGCTGGCGGGGTGGGGTGGGGAAGTGAACCTGACACACAGCTTCACAAAAGATCGCGCTTGCTGGAAGGAAATAGAACAGTGGATGCGGGAATTTTTAACATCGTGCAAATGGGACTTTTGCAAAAACTTTTCAAATATAGCGATCATGGCGAGAAAACGGACGATGCGGGAACAATCCATAGGAGTTTTACTGCATTTTATTTTTATTTACTACGTAATAAACTTGGCGTGTGCACATTGAATTGAGATACGTTATTTAAATGTTGTTTGTAGTTTATTTTTTACGTTTTAAAGATTTGATGGAATTTCCAGCTGCTCTCTATGTTTTTTCCGCTCGTGCGATTTATTTCACGGAACAGAATAATACACAGCATCCCTCCCCTTCCCGCGCGAGGCCGGCCACCGTGATGTCGCGTAAACAATGCTGGCTACACTACACTCGTCTTTGTGAAGGTGAAGGTCGTTCTTCGCGGAAGTCTTGTCTCTGTGAAGTTCGATTTCAGCGTGTTTTAAAGATTCAGCGGCGTTATTTAAGTGTCCAATATTTATTACGTGACACTGACAGCATTAGGAGATAAAATACATAGCGGGCGGGCGCGAGCACTAATGAATGAACTGATTACGTAAGTTCGGCAGGGGGGTGGGAGGGAGGGGGGGGGCACTGAGATAGCGACGAGGCAATTGACCTTGAGCTGCCTACGATCCGATATCAATTACACTACGCAGATGTGTCACATAAACAATTTCGTAATTGGTGCTTGATGTTACTCCTGCTTGCGATTGCACAACAGGAAGTGAGCGCCGAGTTAACGATGTCTTACCATCCGATCCGATGCCACCTATAAGCAAACAAACTCACTTCCTGCAGCCTTCCATGCTCATAATCCAGCATAGGCGCTACCTAGGAGTAGTTTGAAGCACTCAAGTTGATGTTGTCACTTTGTTGGTACAGTAGGCGGCAATTTTGAAGGTTTTTTGAATTTACGAATTCCTTGACTTTATGTATTTTTTTTGCCTCTAGTTAAATTTGTAAATTCAAAGTTCCACTGTATTTGTTGTGTTGTGTTCATGTGATCTTTCAGATTTGACAGCTACATTGCAGTCTTCTGTTGGATTTATGTCATGGAGGTCAACATTCACAACAAATAGCAGTTAACTAAAGGTTTGTTCTGTGGTCCCGGTGGCTCAATTGGTAGAGCTATGGCACGTTAAGCCGGAGGTTCTGGGTTCGAACCCCAGTCGGGGCAAACTTTTTCGACAACTGCTATGTATCATTAACTATGTCCTTAAAGCGGGCTTATGCTTAAAATCTTTATATTCATTATTATTATTATTATTATTGTTAGGAAAACGCCAAGTGAGCGATTACCACATTTACATTTGCAGCTGCAGCATAGCATGCAATGCAGCTCTGCATGAGTCATCATGTCGAGACTTGTCTGCCACTGATCGCTATGCACGTAGACGCGGGCGACACCAAAACAATGAAAACATATCACATCGCCAACGCCAAAGTATTAAAGCTACCTAGATTCCAAAATATGTGTTAGAAAGGTCCATACATGAACTCGAGTTCGACTTGACATGTTCTGCAACAATCTTTTATGCTCCTCAAATAAAATCCAATTTAGCAAAGCTCTGCAAAACACGATTTTTTGCAGTAATTAATTTTTTGTAAGTTGGCAGGGCAAGATATAATTATGAAATTTTTATCAGTTGTCAACATTCATTCATAGTAATAACATTGGTGAGAAAGGGTATTTTTTTAAATGCAAACTTTATAGGTACATATGTAGAAGTTTAAAAAAATAAAGTAGTAATTTTTGCAAATTTTAATTTTTTGTAGGTTGGATTCCCGCAAATTTTGCTGTCCATGTTAACAGCACTCTATTTATTGGTCCTTGACGATGGTGTGAAATTTCGTCAAAATCGGACGAGTAGTTTGGCCCCTGCGCAATTCTTAGAACTTTTTGCATTGATTCCAGAAGAACTACAAGAACACAAAGGGCTTCTCTCTCTAGATGTGTGTTTGCTGTTTGTGCATGTGCAGATGATTGTGGGTGTGTGTGATTTACATGTGGGTGTGGGTGTACGTGTGGGTGTAAGGTCTGTCTACATTTATGTGTGGTTATGGGCCTATTGTGTTGTTTAGATTACTTTTGAATGTTGCTTTGTTAAAATAAAAAAAATCTAAACTACAGTTCAATTTAGATAATTTGCTATATGTAGTAGTTTGCAATCTACATATTATTTAAACAAGCATATTTGCACGTTCTTTTTGGGATTTGTTTTTTTAAATTTAAATTAATTGAGTGCATGCCAAATCAATTTAAAAATAGAAAACATGAAGTTTATAATAATAAATAAATAAAATAAATAACTTACAGGTCCGTAAGCGTAAATCCATGTCGTGAGTCGATGATCTGCATGGGTATCTCGGTACGGTAGAGCTTGCTGGACTGGCATTGTTCAGTCACGCCACTACAATAGCACTCCAAGCAACCCTCTGGAGTTCTGCTGGACAAACCGAATGTACCCTGTCTGCAGTGGTCGCAGTTTCGTCCTTCCACGTTAGTCTGCAGAAGCACATTGAAAGAAATTTGATGAAATAATAAAGAAATACCGTTAATATTCAGAAAAATTCTGTAATAAGAAAAAATATACCCCTTTTCTTTTTTTTTCGGGGGGGGGAGGGGAGGGGATATGGTGGTTTTGGGATTGGTCTTAAATTGTATGAGAGAGAATTATGTTTTTTTAAGCATGGTACATAATTTAGGGAACTATCCCACCCCTGCTTGTGTTTTGTTTTGTGTATGTGGGGGGTTGTTTTTGAAATTATAATCATGGGAGAGAAAATAAAGGTTTCTCAAATATGTTATATGATTTTGGGAACTATACCCCTTCATCTGTTTTTTTGGGGTGAGGGTAGGGGGGTGTTTTGAGGTTGGTCTAAAATTTGTATAAGAGAGAATACCATACAAAAATGCAAAAACTTGCAAAAAAGGGGCCAAGCCGAAAACGAGGAAGATACAAGTGGCTCAACTGCATAAAGTGGTGATATCTAGAAGTGTGGCCAAGCCCATTATTTTGCTTAAAATAATAAATATATTTATTAATTATATGATAAATTAATAATATATCAACATCCATATTATTATCTGACTATAATTATGAAATAAATAAGTTAACAAAAATAACATAAACATTAAATAAATTTATTGAAACATTTACATGTGGAAATATCAAAATTAACAGACGCAATTCAAAATTAAAAGCTTGGTCGATGAATTTTTAACTTGGTTGTCGTTACTGACTAACCAAAACATAACCAATCCAAATCCATCGACCAAGCTTTTAATTTTGAATGGCGTCTGTTAATTTTGGTATTTCCACATGTAAATGTTTCAATTAATTAATTTAATGTTTATGTTATTTTTGTTAACTTATTTATTTCATAATTATAGTCAGATAATAATATGGATATTGATATATTATTAATTTATTATATAATTAATAAATATATTTATTATTTTAAGCAAAATAATGGGCTTGGCCACACTTCTAGATATCACCACTTTATGCAGTTGAGCCACTTGTATCTTCCTCGTTTTCGGCTTGGCCCCTTTTTTGCAAGTTTTTGCATTTTTGTATGGTATATCAATAATTTTTTTAGAACGTACACGGTATGGAAGTTAGCATCCAAGTAGAGAAAATTACTTTATTTACAATGATTCAAAATAAAATCTCACTCATTGATAATTAAAAGGTTAGAGCATCTCAGTTATAATTAAATAAAAAAATTTGCATTATCTAAGCTTCCGGGCGTCTAATCCAATTACCGTTTTGTACCGTATTGTTCCGAATATAGCACGACCTCGAATATAACACGACCCCCAATTTTTCAGAATCATTTCAAGAAAAAAGAAAAAAAATCAAAGAAATTAAAATGTACATGAAACACCTTACAACAAAACATTTTGAAAATGTTAGGGCGCTAGGCCTATGGTTTTTAACAGGGTAGGGCCAAGCACAAGCTCACATGTCAACCACAGTTCACCAGTCTGATTCCTGGTCTTCAATGTTTACGTCGTAGGCCTAGGCCTAGCTCCTTCGCAATCCCTTGCTGATTTGTAAGGCAGAGGAAACCTTTCTTTTCCACGCGATCAGCAGTCTTCATTTGTTCATCTTGAGCCATTTCATCTTCTCCTTCATCACTCATTATTACGTTACGTAGACTCTTAGCAACGTAGATAGACAACCCCGACGAACAAAATCTATGTAGGTCAAACTAGGTCACGATGTGATCACGGCCAAGGATTCTGACGACTAGCAGACAGTTTCGCCCAAGGTTCGGCCGAGTTCAGTGGCATCGATGGGTGGGCGGGGCGAAGCGCAGCAGACGGTGCGCGGGAGTTGTATAGAGGCGTGGCCTATGTTCAGGCGCTATTTCAAATGCAAGCGCGCGGAAATAACGCGAGTGCTGTTTTTAAGATTGTATTGTTTGGAAAAAAACATCGCGCTATATTCGGAACAAACGGTATATCACATGGCCACTGAGATGACTGACATCGGTGCAAATTTTGGCTTCTCTAACATTATCCATTGAGGGCCCACAAACTGATACATAATTTGTCAGCCAACCAGCCAGCCAGCCAGCCCCCACCCAACACCAAGAAGAAAGTATTTTTGAACGATCTTGACGTCTGAATAACTTCTAGACGCATCAGCAGATCGGGATGAAACTTGAAATGGGTCATCTCATAGTAAAAGCCCATCGATTGAAGCAAGTAGCAGGTTTTTATCTCACATGGTTTCGCGTTGGCGACACCGTGTTAAATGCTAAAGTAGGCGTGCGGTAATAGGCGCTAGTGGAAGCGGAGCCGCGCGTGGCTCCGCCACTGCAAAACATACTTAGCACTTATATATAAGGTTTAAATGGGTGATCAGTTGGGATTTAAATAAGTTTAGTAACTTAGATAATTTAGTAAACTAGTCGTTGGCTGTAACGAGGTTCCACTGTAGTAGAATGCTTACCTTGCAGAGACACTGCCCTCCCTGGCAGCTAGTCGAGATCGAGCCTCGGTGGTCGCAGCTGCACGGGGGCGGTGGTCCAACCAGTCGACAGTCGTCCGGTCGACCTCGAGTTGCGTCACCTTCGTAACCGTCGGCGCACTCGTCACACTGTTCGCCGTCAGTGTTGTGCTTACAGTTCTAAAAGCAACAGACACATTAACCAAAACAAAACGTTTCTATGGTGGAAGAATGCCACTTATATCAGAACCACTTGAAACACCCACTGCCAAACATAAAAACGTGACTACGAAAGAAGTGATTACTAATAGAATAGAAAGACTTGGCCATCCTTTATAATCTTAATACTGCAGATGAAATTTTTTTAAGTTTGTTATGTACATTCTTTCTTAGTATTTTACAGTAAGTTACTGTATAGTACCGGTATATGAAAATATTGATAAATAAATAAATAAATAAATACATATTTAGAGTCTACATCATACATATTATATACATCGCAAAATACATCGGGAAATGATTGCTTTTCTTGAAAAATGTAGACACTATGAACCTATGATTAACAATACTAATATTATTGTTCTTATTAAATTAGGGTAGGCCTATGATGCTTTCATTAATATTAAAATAATTAGATATTACATAATTACAACTTATTAAACGAGGGAGCGGAGCGACCGAGTGTCTCCATTCAACTCAAACGGCTCTCATTCTGTGATTCTGTCTGTCTGTCTGTACGTCGAAAATCAGCCGAACCGCTGAACAGTTTGCGCTGAAATTTTAAACAGACATCCGGTTCGAGTTTACTAAGAACTGTTAACAAAATCAGCTTGATCCATTGCGATTTAAGACTACAAGAAATAAAATTGTGACTTTTAATAATATCAATGGCATTTGTTTCGTAGCAGTTAGCGGGACGAGGGTGACGTGGCCTGCATGGCCCAGTAGTAACCATTTAGCCTACCGCACGGATGGATGGGGTTCGATACCCGTCAGTTCTAACTTTTTTATATTTTTACACCCACATATTATTTTTGAGGGGTGTTAAATGGGAAATAAAAATTGGGTTGTTTTTGTTTTATATCTTGGAAATTTGTTAATTTTTCACGCTAATACGTTTTGAATACGATTCGCATTTTGAATGTTCAATTTAAATATTATTGTGGCAAGCAGAGTGAGTTCCTGTGACGGTCCAGTTTTAGAAGTCAAAACACTTGGCTAACTCACTCGTTTAACAACGACTTTGGCGTTTCCTAGTTATTAGTAGGGACCCTGAGGAAGTACAGCATATAAGAAATTCTCATTTTGTTAAAAAAATCTTCAATTTCAGTTTATAAACTCAAGGTAAAACCATCAGTTAACGTATTTGCACGCATATAAGCCGCCTACGTATATAAGCCGCACCTAGGTTTTCAGGCGCCCTTTCCTTTTTTTTATTAGGCCAAAATGTTATGTTTGTTACATCTGAATGTCATGCAGTATGCAGTTTACTACAATGACGTGTCACGTAAGAATTGCACAGCGCGTGAATTGTAAGGGTAGGTAGGGTGCCAGAGGAAGTTGAGCTGGTCAAACACAAAGACACTGGTCTTTGCGAGTGCTTGCCCCCACACCGCGAAATTGCTCGAAGACGGCGGACAAGAGAGAAGAGAGGGAGGGAGAGAGAGAAAGAGACAGAATATGGCCTTGAAGACGGCTTGATAGAGGCTGGCTATGATTATGAAGAAATAAACATTTCATCGGGACATCCAGTCAATGACAGACGCGGAGATAACGGTCACCCCTCCCCCTCCTCCTCCCAAGCCACCAACTATGTATCGCCTCAATAGTCAGTCAATTGGCTTCGGGCCAAGACTCTTGCCGAGTTGTTTTGTTTAAGTAATGAGATAAGATAATGAGACCACACATTCATTCTATCAGCAAAAGCAGTCGGTAGCCGATCTCATCACTAAGAGGCTGTTTGTATTTATGTTCTTTTAATGGTATTTCACAAGTTTTACACTAAAGATATCACTTTCATATAGTACTAGGACCCTGCTGGGAGGAGTTAAACAAGAAAGTCAGCATCATCCGAGTTTTTCGTTAACCGAGCATAGCTCGGTCCCATTCACCTTCGGTAATTGAGGTCTTACTGTACTTATTACTATTATTATCTCACAGTCATAAAACTTTTTGACAACCCAATTAACACATTGAATTTAAGTGCAAAAAAATAATATAGGCCTATGCTCGCTCCAAAATTCAAACATATAAATAATAAGTACTATAGGAGTATCTACTGTAGGAGCCTACAATAAAAGTAGGCCTAGAACAATGCTACTAGTACATAGTGTGTGAAGAATGAATAATTTTATACTATTGATATTTTATTGGGATGTTATTTTGTAATAAATAAAAACAAATTGCAAAGTAAAAAAATCAGATGATTGAGACGTTTGATTATTTACATTGTTGTCTTATAGTTTTTTGACAAAATGAAAAAAAAATTGCAATGTGCCAATGTGGTGTGTTATGTCATTTTTAATACTGTATATTGTCCCGAATAAAGCATGATCTTGAATATAACACGACCCCCAATTTTTCGAAATCATTTCAAGAAAAATAAAAATAAAATAAAATAAAAATGTACAACAAGCATTTTTATTTACAATAGTACAATAATTAATAAATAATCTAAAATTTCACTCTTACAACAAAACATTTTGAAGAATGTTAGAGCCTAGGCCTATGTTTTTTAACAGTGTAGGGCCAAGCACAAGCTCACATAGGCCAACCACAGTTCACCAGTCTGATTTAGGGATGACATCGGTTCCAAGAATTTATTCGGAATCGATTCCCAAGAAAAAACTTTTTTATTGTATGCGTAGTTAATTTGATAATTATTTTCCGCGGAACCCGTGATACGCGGCAATATTCCAGCGGTATTTTTCCGCAGAGCTCGTGATGACGTCACCCGCCTGCCGCACGTCGAGTGGGGAAGGTGAGGCGATGTGTAGCAGCCGATGCGCGGGAGTTGTATTGCGGGTGGCCTTTGTTCAGGCTCTATTTCAAATTGTATTTTCGAGTAAAAAACATTGCTCTATATTCGGGACAATAGGCCTAATAAATTCCATCTTAAATGATCGATTAATGGCCAATCGCAATCATTATTGGATGATTGCAGGGATTCAGCCTATTTATCAATAAAATAATATTTTTATAAAAATCAAAACAATGTGATTAGTAATAATAATTGTTAGCATGATGGTGTAAAAGGCCCCAGTGTAACAGGTGACTCACTAGACATGTTCCGGTCTCAGCATCGCACTCGTTCGAGTGACTGTGACAGTCGCACGGAGCACACAGACCCAGGTAGATGCCGTCGTTGGATCGCGTGTATCCCACGTCGCAGTCCTCGCAGCTCAGGCCCTGGTATCCGACCGGGCACTGACACGACTCCACAGCTACGGCACGATCTTGACCAGTGTTGCGCTCCTCAGCAATGTCCATCGACACAAAGCTCAATCTAGACGGAGACAAACGTTATTGAATATTGAGATTGTAGCAAGGAAATATTATATTGTAAAAAACTGTGTAATAATGATGGTGATTATGCACGTATTAAATGGCAGATTTCTGTACGATACTCTTGTATTCTTATACAGTTATTGTGTTCAAATGATTAGAATTTTAATAGTACAAATACTAGTACCTAGTAATAAAATAAATTAATAACAAAATTAAATGCTTATATGCAGGAGGCTATTTCATTTATCGGTGAGGGCTCACCTAATAAGCTTATCGATGTATGAGCAATTTTTTTTTTTAAATTTAATAATTTGATTAATTGGAAATTACAGGTAGGAGACCAAGGGGCAGACCACGACAACAATGGCAAAATAGTGTGAGAAAGGATGTAGAACAGCGAGGAGGAGACTGGAATGTGGTGGAAGGAGAAGAGTGGTGGCAGGACAGAAGAAGATGGAGAGGCCTGTCAAAATTAACATTTGAACTTGTAACATTATTCAGAAGACTTTCTTATTGTACTAATAAATAATGTCAACTGACTAGTATAGTATAGATTGGAGAAGGGTTGACAGGTTGGGAAAGCATAGAGAACATAAAGCCCAGCCTGAAGGGCTGGGGGCGACAAAACTTTTCACCAGCTGATGACAACTGCAGCTAATTTAAAGCTACTCTTTACCCTATGGTAGGTCCGTGTTTCCTTGTTCCTTACAGGTTGACTCCTTGTCCTGCTGGGGGGGGCCTAGCAGGTGATGAACCTGTTAAACCCTACTCGTCTATTCCATCAACCTCTTCACCTACAGCTAAGAGCTAACACATGTGCCTGTGCCATAGCTAGAGGTAATGAGAAATGGTGATATAAAAATCCAAATTTCGTTTTTTAAAACCCAAATTTCGCGATTTTCGCGATTTCATTTACATGGTCAACAACATATTTAATTTTTTTCTTTTTTTTTAAGTAGGGATGACATAAATTCCAAAAAGGAAGAATTGATCATTGTGACCCACAAATCTATTCAGAATCGATTCCCAAAGCAAAAATAAATATTTTTACGCACAATTATTTTGGGGGACTAATGCCGCGGTTTCCGTGATACGCGTTGTTATTTTGGCGGTCTATTTCCACCAAAATTCACAAAAATTCTGGACCGGCACCTCCACCATCCCCCAACATTTTGAGCATTAAAATGTTTAATTTCGCGAGTTAATTCGCGTTTTGACCAGTTTTATACAATTTCGTTTGTTTTTCGCGATATACCCACGAGATTTCGCGAAATTCGCGTTTTCAAAAGGTGTTTTTCCATCTCTAAATGATGTAATTCGTCGACAATATTACATTTTAGGCAATAAAATGGATATTTAAAAAATTTGCGAATTTCGTCATCACCATTTTTCACTACCTCTAAATATAAGCCCTACACTAACTTTAAAATGCTTAGCTTAGGCTGTTTTTGCAATTTTGAATTTACATGTAGGCCTATTCAGACTGCAACTGAAAGAAACATCACAGAACCCAATATCAATGATGCTTGCTTCATAAGTAGAGGTCATGAAAAATGGTGATATAAAAACGCAAATTTCGTTTTTAAAAACCCAAATTTTGCCTTTTTCGCGATTTCGAAAAAATTGTCAAAAACGTTTCAAAAAAATCCAAAAAATCCCCCCCCCCCCAAACAAAACGGAGCCCCTTAAGTTAGGGATGACATCGATTACAAATAGTTAGAATCGATCATTGTGACCTAAAAATAGATTTAGAGTCGATTCCCAACAAAAAATAAATATTTGTATGCACTGTTATTTTGGTGGACTATTTCCGCAGAGCCATATACGCGCCGTTATTTCCGCGTTCTATTTCCGTGAAGCCCGTGACGCGCGCGTTGCGTTGACTGTTTGATGACTGTACCGCCTACCGCACGCGTAATATTCAGTCTGGACCGGCACCTCCACCAAAACTGGACCAGCACCTCCACCATCCCTTACATTTTGCACTCTAAACGGTTCAATTTCGCGAGTTAATTCGCATTTTGATCAGTTTCATACAATTTTGTTCGTTATTTCGCGCTATACACGAGATTTCGCGAAATTTCGCGATTTCAAAATGTGTTTTTTCCATCTCTAAATGATGTAATTCGTCGACAATATTACATTTTAGGCACTAAAAAGGACATTTTAAAAAAATTCGCAAATTTTGTTATCACCATTTTTCACTACCTCTATTCATAAGCTACTCACAAATGCCATGTGTTTGGGCCAAATATTGATTTTTGGTTCTTATCAATTACCTACCTGCTTATTGTAACAGAATGGTTTTACAAGAGAGATTCCTGGCTGTCTTACATATGATTCTCTTTGCTGATGACACAAGTGTTATAATCTCATGTCCGCATCCAGGTATAATTATAGCTATTGGCATTGCTAAACAAGATAATAAGCATTATCTGTCTGTGGTTTGAATCTAATGAACTTTTTCTCAATGAAAGCAAAAGTCTAAAAAGTAAAAATATGTTTAGTTAATATGTTTCCTTGTAATTTAGTACAATAAGTATTTCGTGCCTTCCTTGCTCAGATCAATCTGAAAGCTATCTGGAGGACAGAAATAGTCCAAAAAAATTTTCGACTCTGGAGATAGCGATAGCCCACGCAAGTCCATAGTAATAATAATGTTGAGGTGTCCCGGTTTTTAGTATTTTAAAATATGGTCACCCTGGTGTGAGCTAGCTAATGCTATAGTGTGACTCACGCAGCCTCCCGAGTGTTGGTGGTGTACGTTGCCTTCAGCAGGATGCCCTCTACATCAGCCAACGCCATCAACATGTGCTCCCTGTTAGCAACTTCTCCGTTGTCCGCCTGCCAGTATTGCTCCAGTATTGGGACGCTGACCGTTTGGTGACGGTTCGGCTCGATCTGGTCTCGCCCAAAGTACAGCAGCTTTATGTCATTCGTCTAGAAAAGATAATTCATAGTAATAGTTAGACATATAAACAAATTGGGAAATATTAATGGAAACTGATAAATCATGTCAGAAACTAAAATAAAGGCTTTGCTAGCGACAATTATCTAAAACGAAGTGTATAATCGTACAATAAGCCGAAAATCAACAATGTTTTTAAACGCTCAATAACCACAGTGCGGTGTGGCAGGTTAGATTTCAGCACGAGAGAACGTTGGTTCAATTCTCCATCAGGGTATTTTCTTTTTACCGTTCCAAGACTTATTCTAATTTTATTGTTCTGCAACGGATTTTATTATATTCCGTGTCGTCGAGGCCACACACACAATTCTGTATAATAAAATCTATATATAAATCGATATATCAAATAAAGAGCCAAGAAGAATCCCTGTAGGGCCTAGTCCAATCCCTTAAGAGGTTGGGGTTGGATTGGCTGAGCTTGGCCCAACTCAAATGTGCGCACTCAGTTTTTTTTTTTTTTTTGGTTTATTTGGATTGAGAACGCGTCAACCGTTAGGTCATAACTCATAATGCACCACTCTAGCCTAAGGGGGGGGGGGAGAGGAGGGGCCCATGCTGGTCAGAACCAGCCACGGGTAAGGGGAGGAAGGGGGTAGGGGGGATTCTCACGTCGCAGTCGTCATCGCCTTTGTCATCGTTCGTTGTGTCATTGTCATCGTCGCCGGGGGGTCGTCAAGGGAAGGGGACAAGGTCCCCGACGACGATTGCCAGAGCTCGCCTCTAGTTTCGGGGAGTAAGATACTCCGCTCTTTCTAGCTGATGTTTGCGAGGTGGACTTTTTCTCTTGAATCGCCTTTTACGATTAGCAGAGCCATGCTCTGGGCCAATTCTACCCTGGGCCCAGACGGGTGCGCGCACTCAAGTGTTGATGATTTCTGCTGAACGGTTGGTAATATCATTACCAAATTTTGTATGGATGTTAATTAAGTACTTTTATATTGATATCCACAATTAATTTTAAAAAAAATAAGCCTTAAAGTTCCATTGCGAGACATATGCCAATAACGTGGGAAATATGGGAAATCCAAAACATGGATTCCAATCCTGGGAATTCCCAAAAAAACGTTTATCTTACGATAAAACCAAATAATTAACCTGTGCGTTCAAATTGATTTAAATGTTGAAATCCAGTATGCAAATTTGAGTTTAAAATATCTGTACACTTGGAATAAATTCCAGAAATTGACCAAAATGGAGTAAATTTTGGTGACTTCACTAATTTTTAATTCAAAATCAATGCTTTAATTGGATGAGCAAAGCGAAGACATAAATTTCACTGACTCCCCAAAAAATTTAGCTTGGGTGTTTTTTTTTTTTTTTGGTATTTTTGTCCGTTTGTTTGCTCTCTGGGCCCCTATTCAGTAACTTCACGGGTTCAACTCTGTCACGGGACCGACTCTGTTGTTGTTGGTCGAGGTCGAAAGGTATGATTTACATGGCAGTGGACGGTCAAATGTGAACAAATGATTCGCAGTCAGTTGTCAAATATTCGAAATGACATAGATGTGTGTATTATTTCCAATCGGGGAGAAATTGGATTTAAATGGTATAATTTCATGAGAAAAGGGAACGCACGGGACTTTTAGGGGTAGGCCCTTACTAGAGGTTGGTTTTCTTTGAGCATACTATTGTTATTCGTTTGAGAAAGTTAATAATCTGGTTGTGTTTACGTGTAGGCCAAGGCTTATCATCCACCATTTTATACAAATATAGCCGAGTCGGACTCGGTTGTCACGGATTATATCGCAAAGATATCGACCTCAACTGGGTCGATCACTTACAACCGAGTCGATTACGGTAGAAAACGCCTGGGTCCAACTCCGTCAGAGTTATAGAATCGCAGTCCTGCCGGGCAAACGGCATATGCGATCTTGATGAAAATTTGAGGGGACCTTCGAAATCTCTGACCTTTTACGATTTATTTTTTATTTTAAGTGCAATATTTTCGTGACATTTGGGCCGATTCTGACCAAACGGGTGGGGCTACAACGTTCATATTTCACATGGACATTAAGGTTATGGTGTTGTATTGCTTTTTGAAAGAAAAAGTTGAAAAAGTTAGCCAGAATCCATAGAATAAAGGTTTAAATATGAGTTTTTTGAGGTTTATAATAACAATTAACAAGTAACAATAGAAACTTGACAACAATCACCTACAATGCATTTAAAAAGCACTTGCAAAGGAAAAGTGGTCCTACGCAAACTAAAAACTTACAAAAAAGCTCATCCATCAACGCGGCGGGACTTAAGCGTTTTCCTAGTTTAGGAATATGCGTACTGGATAGCATAGATTTATTCTTTATTAAAGTTAGTGTGAAATTTGATAACGGTGTTATTAACAGTTTACCCGGAAAAAACAGAAAGCTGAGTGCCTAAACTCGTCTCCGCGCCAGCCTCAGTGACTCTTCTTAACATGTGCCACCAACGATCGTGTCGAGTGCTGCTTAATAAAAATAATCTAATATATTATATTATTTATATTACTTAACTGTAAATCATTGTTGTGTCTGCATCTATGTTATTAGATTTATTTAGTTGTCCTCCTTTGTAAATCAGTTTTTAACTGAATATGATTAGACATTAAATAAATAAATAAATAAATAAATAAATAAATAAATAAATAAAATAAAATGCATTAATTTGAATTCATTTGAACGTGACATCTAAGAATGGAAGTAACATTAACCCATTCCGCCAGGAATATGGAACCGTTCTATGCGAGTCTGGCTCGAAAATCAACATACACAACGGTTCCTTTCCATTACGTTCGTCATTTGATTTTATGAAAAACCGACGAAGTTCAGTCAATCTCACACAGATAGATCTTGAACACGGACACGGACATTTCACAGACTACAAATTAGATTAAGGCCTACAAATTGACAAGGCAAAGCGCCGTGACAGAAATAGGCTTTTCAGCTGTGTTAACTTCGTAAAAATTACGTAAAGCTCCTGAATATTATGAGATGATGAATCTGAAGGCGGGTATACTGACTTTCAGATAAGTGCTATATATTGTGAGATTCAGAAAGTGTTAGTGATTAGCTTGCAAATGATGCAAGCATTGATAATGATGTGGATGAAGATTAGAGTGCTTCTAACCAAGATGAAATAATATGATAACATAAGTAGGGTAAGGCCTAGGGCTGGTGGAAATATAAATTGGAAAAGCATAAGAACTAAAAACAACAGGCCTACCCTAGGCCAACATTTTTGTGCATACACGTGATTTCGGCCAATAGGCAGGGAGCGGCGGTTTTGTTAACAAAACCATAAGAATTGTCAATGTGTGATTATGGCTTATTCTTCTTCTTCTTATCTTATGCCCACATTGACATATCTATGTCATCGTGTGTCTTGACAACCAGTAAAGATAGGAGTCCTGTTCCTTCCTGTCCTATTGGCATTCCTTCATAGTGTCCTTTCAGAGTAGCGCATCTAAATATGTTGTTATGTTATGTTAATATGTTGTCTATGTAGGTGCTTTGCTAGCAAGTCATGGCCGGTATCTAGTCTGAACTGTGCTGTTGTAGTTCTTCTCCTATAATGGTTTGTCTTATCATTTCTGCTTTTCCTTGTATTAACCAGCTCACTCCACACTTTATTGTTGCCTTTCTCCTCATGATTTGATTCCTTGATTCCTCCTCACAACTGCATTGAACTTGGCTTTGCAAATCGATTGAATATGAATTCTTACATTACCTGTTATAGTATTCAAAATGACACGATCAAGAATAAACATCATAATTTAGCAATAAAACATCTGGGACCCTGTACAAGCAAGGCCTTAAGGCCCATTCACAACCAACTTAGTCGCTAACTTATCATTAACCGCTAACTTAAAGGTTTGTCTTATGGAAAACAACATGTCTGTTCATGATCAAAACTTAGCCTTTAACTTACACTTATCAGCAGCAGAAAGTTTGCAAACTCCAAACTTAAACTTAGCAGCTAACTTAAATTAAGAATAAACCAATCAGAGAGTGACTCGAGCCGGCAATTTGGCATTGGCAACAAGCATTGGCGCGATAAAAGTAAACACTGCAAGTCTGTATTGTTGTGATTGGTTTAAAAACATCTATTATGAACAGCCACCTTAAAGTTAGAGGATAAGTTAGCTGTTAAGTTAGAGGCCTAAGTTGGTTGTGAATGAGCCTTTATGGCTTTGAACGTGGCCCAGAGATTGTCAAAACTGTGCCTCCCTATCCTGTTGTATTGTTGTCTAGAGATACTAAAGCACTTCGTATTCTAAAGACATTATTTTGGAGTAATGCTGCACAGTATTAGGAAGATCATGGCTGATATATAATGTGTCATTATGTCACACTTTTGGCGCGGAGTTTAAACATTGTTTTTGAAAAGAAATTTGTAATTATATTTTATAAGATACAAAAAGGGCTTCAAATTTTGTTTTGAAATAATATGACAGTAGAATCACAAGAACTCGAAAAAAAAATTACAAATTTTCATACAAAATATTGTGTGTCTAGGTAATTTATTTTCCATATTATTTCAAATAGATCAGAATTGAGAGTACACTTACACTGAGCAAGATGACGTCGGCAGCATTGTTTCTGGAATGCCCACCTGGTAATGGCTCGTAACGGACGGTGTAGTTGAGAACTCCGCCGTATGATGTCACCTTATCTCCCAAGAACTGAGATGGCAAGTACCAGTAGTAAACCTGTACACAAAAATACAAAAACAATATTCTTAGAAATACACATTATAAACATATTTATATAAGCAATAAATAAAGGAAAGACACAATTATAAGACAGTTTGTCTCAATTCAATTGTTCTTTTTTATTGATTGTTATGGATGACATAACAATCTTTCCATTGTGTAAAGGGAAAACACATAACAAAAACTTGTAAAAATACAGCCAAACCTTACACAAACAAAAGAAATGAGATCTAAAAAAAGGGCCAAGCTCATCTACCCTTCCACATTTATACATTTTTAATTCATAAACGTACAGTGTCCCGTAACAACATCCTAGAAAAGCTTGGCAATGTAGAATTTGCAACTACTATTAATTTAAAAAATAATAGTTCATTCAAATTCTATTTTGCCAAGCTTTTCAAGGATGTTGTTACGGGACACTGTAAGTTTATGAATTAAAGATGCGCAAATGTGGAACGGTAGATGAGCTTGGCCCTTTTTTTAGATCTAATTTCTTTTGTTTGTGTAAGGTTTGGCCGTATTTTTACAAGTTTTTGTTATGTGTGGGATGTCATTAATTTTTCAAATTCCATTGCAAAATTATTTGTTAAAATATAATAATTTTATCAAAGTTGATTTAATTACTATGAAATAAACAATTAACAATAGAATGTAAAAGATCTAGTGGCCCAAAGACATGCTTTTTGTAAACAACGTGGGCGATCATTGTCAAGTAACTATCTGTTACTTGTTGATTGTATGCCTGTGTAAGGCTTATATTAAAACCTTTATTTGGAAGCCTTCCAGCAAACTTTTTCAACTTTTTCTTTCAAAAGGAACTACATCACTATTACCTTAATGTACATATAAAATATGAAAGTTGTAGCCCCACCTGTTTGGTCAGAATCGCTGGGCAATTGAAACTGGTGAATTAGATAGTAATAGCCAGTAGTAACTAACATCCTTAAAGTGATTTTGAGCATATTTGAAGTAATTTTTTCACTAAGAAGGAATGCTCGTACCCAAACCAAATTTGGCATATGTTGTCGGGTACCTAAATCCCCTAGATTTTGATAGTTTTCAAGTTCACATCACGTTTCATGATGGCTGGGTAACACCTCGAAATCACCCCAACTTTGCTTGCTGTATAAGGTGCCAGAGTGTATAGCACACCGCGGCTTGGCTGTGGTGCCCTAACGGGCACCTAGATAATAAGAAATTAAATGCAACTGAACTTACTGGAGAGTTGGAAATTGGAAACTCCTGGAAAGTAATTTCCCTGGCATCTGCGTCAAGAATAATGCCTTCTGAGATTGAAGTGGAAACGTCATCTTCCTGAACAAGCTTGAAGTCTTGCGTACTCCTCACGAACGAAGTTGACACCTAAACACATCATTGGTTTAAGAAAACAATGGTCAGACAGACTGACAAACTGTAATATGTAATTATATTAGAGGTAGTGACAAATGGTGATAACAATATTTGCAAATTTTTAAATGTCCGTTTTATTGCCTAAAATGTAATACTATTGTTAACGAATTATGTACATCATTTAGAGTTGGATAAAACACATTTTGAAAACACAAATTTTGCGACATCTCACGTAGGCTTATAGCGCAAATTATCTAGCAAAATTGAACATTTTAGTGCGCAAAATGCGGGGTGGTGGTGGTGGTGGATGTGCCGGTCCAAAATTTATGCAATTTTTGTTGGAGGTGCCGGTCCAGACTGAACATACTCATGCGGCAGGCGGTACAGTAAACAGACGACAATGCAACATCGTTCCGTGATGTGCATGAGATGGGAGAAGACATCACCGGCTCCGCAGAAATAGACCGCGAAAATAACGGTGCATTCAAAATTTTTTTTTTCTTGGAAATAGATTCTGATACGATTCTTAGGTCACAATGATCGATTCTAACTTTTTGGAATCAATGTCATCCCTGCTTAATAGGGCGTGTTAAGTAGGGGTCTCCAATTTTTTTTCTTTCCCTTTTTGAGCATCATTTTTGTCAATTTGTGTAAAATCGCAAAAATTGCGAAATTTTTTTTTTAAAAAACAAAATTTGGGTTTTTATATAAAAATAAATAAATAAATTTATGTCACCATTTCTCTTTACATGTAATAAATATGAGGCCTACATACTGCAAAGCCTAGATGCATTGTTTTTGAAGGGAGACAAGTGAAAGAACGACAAATGCAGGAAAACAAAAGGGTGCGGGGAAACACAAGAAGCTTAAAAAAACGGGGAAAAAATACTTTTTACTATCTGAATTTATTTTTATGCCTATGCTTACCAGAAAAACATTAAAAAATAAACACATCACCGCTGGAGTACCGTATTGTACCAAATATAGGCCGACCTTTTTTTCATTATTTTAAGTCTCAAAATCCCTCCTCGGCCTATACGCGAGTATTGGTTTTTTACGCGCCAATTTCAAACACCACTACAGTGCTGTGACAAGGAAATACATGTAGTTCACTGCGCTGGCTGCGCCAACAATATGGTAGGCACGGTGGACGCGACGTTACCTCCATAGTAGTTCCAGGCCTACTGACGAGTGAAGTGTGATGCAGAACAGCCGACAGGGCGATAAGAACCGGTTCGCATAGAGATGTAACTATGTCATCACGAGCTCCGCGGAAATAGGCCACGGGAAGAACGATGTCGGCTTGATTTTTGCGGAAAAAGACTGCAGGTATAACGGCGCGTAAAATAAGAAGAACAATTTTATTTCAGCCCCGCCTGAATTATCCCGAATCAACAGGGCTCAACTGTAATTTATTTTCTATTCTTATACAATACTTTGCACAAACTTTGTGGTTAATGTGAATTTTTCCTTTCAATATCATAACATAAATTGTTAATTGTAAATTGTTTTCAATTTTCCTTAAATATTCATTTTTTTAAAAATTTTGATGACCAAAGTTAGAGGGTCGGCATATATTTGGGACAATACGGTAGAGGTTTGCACGGGCCAACTTCTAGGAGCCCGGACCAGCCCGGGCCTTGATAAGCTACCTTGATACAGGAATACAGGGCCCTGCTCAGTAGGTGGGCCGAAAAACAACATTTTTTTATTTTTAAGTCGTAATACCACGGAAAAGTTGCGAATTGTGGAGACTTAATTTTTTTTTTTTTTTTTGAAAATCGGTTCATATCTTCCGGTCGCGCATGTGCTCTAAAGTTTTCCAAAATTTGGAAAATTTTGATTTTTTTTTTTTTTTTTTTTAGTTGTAATACCGCGGAAAAGTTGCAAATTGGGAAGACTAAAAAGGGTAAAAAAAATAAAAAAAATAGGTTTATATCTTCCGGTCGCGCATGTGCTCTAAAGTTTTCCAAAATTTTGAAAAATTCACATTTTTACGATAATTTTTAATATTTTTAACATAGAATAAAATTTAAAATATGAAGAATTCGATCTTTTACATTCGGGAAGAGGCTTATTTAAAAATGTTAAAAATTATCGTAAAAATGTGAAATTTTCAAAATTTTGGAAAAGTTTAGAGCACATGCGCGACCGGAAGATATAAACCGATTTTTTTTATTTTTTTTTTATTTTTTTAGTCTCCACAATTCGCAACTTTTCCGCGGTATTACGACTTAAAAAAAAAAAATGTTGTTTTTCGGCCCACCCTACTGCCCAGGCCCACCTGAAGTGTAAGTCGGCCCGTCATGGCACGTACCAACCTAGTTCATTACTATTTTATTACCATCGTCAAGCCAAAGTTCAGCGACAGTGACAAGAAAAATGAAATTAATTGACACTGTGTTTAAAATATGACAGTTACCACCATGCAATCAGTGATCCGAGCCGCTCCAATCCCCCATCGTCCATCCATCCACAAAGTGTCTGCCAAGACACACATCACGATTTCACGGTATCATATTTACAATAAACATTCCCATCGGAACCCAAAGTTCCAATTGCCATGGCTACACTTATCTTGGTGAAAAAATAATTAAAATGTTGTGACAGGAAGTTTAGGCCTGTACTATTACGAGAAACAATAGGTTTTGATCACAAATACCGCTTTCAAATGATATTAAAAAGTCCGAAAAAAGACCACCTTATTCATTGAAAAGCAGGCCTGGGCCCGTCTTTAAAAAAAAATAACAAGGCCCGAGCCCAGCCCGCGGGCTAGACCCGGGCCCATGCATGCCCATGCTCTTCAATAAAAGTCCATTTTGAAATCATTTACATGCCTCTCGATAAACCCTCGCTCATACCTGCGTAAAGGTAATGACATTATAATTAATGTTTGGTGGTCAGTTCAAAGGCAGCAAATATTTGTTGCAGTACTGTTCCATCCATTCAGATGTATAATGCAACTACAATTCAGAGATCAAAATGTACCCGTCCTGATGGTCTAGTGGTTAAGACGCCTGTCTGGAATGCGGGAGATCCGTGGTTCGATTACCGGTTGGGGCGGACTTTTTTAATTTCTGAATTGTAGTAAATAATAACAATTACACATACGGGAGTGTTTCCCGACTAAACAAATCAAGAAATTTAACTGTGGTATTATTATATCTGTTTTGATAGAAGTAATAAAATAGTTAGCTTGTCATACCTCTTTTGTAATAATAATAACAAACTTGAAGTATTTCCTATTTATTTAGACAAGTAGAATACTCAATACCACTTGGGAAGTTATTTCTCATTAAAATTACAATATTGTTAATTTGATTTTTTTTTGTGGTTGCATGCATAAAAATAATGTTGGTAAATGAGTGGGATGGAGAACGAAGCATGTTTACTAACCTGTTGGCGGTACCAGTTGGAGCTAGCACACTGAGACGTGATGCCCATGCAGAAACAGCTGATACAGCCAAACTGGTTGGCGATGTCAAGGTTGAACGAGTTGGGCTGGCATTGATCACATCGAGAACCAGTTGCGTAAGTCTGACAACCAGAGAGAAAATATATGACCAATGGTCACAACACTACAAAAAAGTGGACATGTGAAATCTTATACATAGGTAATTTAAATAAAGATTTTCACTTTTGCTACCACTTTGGTTTAGATATGTCTACATCTTGGAATACAACTAATATAATAATATGTAGGTACACTACATGATTTTAACTGGCATTCAGTTTCTGCTTGTAAACCAAACTTACGTAGGTACATTAACATAATAATTGTGTGTGTGTGTGATAGGGGAAATAAGAAATGAGACCAACAGCTTACCTTAAACGAGGTGGGCAGCCACATGAAACTTGGTAGTTAAACAAATATATTGTCATGAAACCGTTGGATTTCATGGTTTTTTCTGTGAATTTCATATTTAAATTATAGTACATGTGGATACTGGTTTCGGGCTTTGTTTATGGCTTGCTATGATGTAAACTGATGTTTACTTTGAATGTTTAAACTGCATATTTTATTTGTTTTGGAGCTTGGAGAATGTGGGGCAAGTTTATACTCAAGAGAAGCAAGTAGCTTGAATGTTTTGCAAGTGCGACAAATTATTAACAACATGGACTAGATAATGTTGTTAGACTTTTGCTGAATAAGTTTTTATTGAAGAAATTATAACATTATTATGAAGATTTGTTGAATAACTAAATTATACAAAAACAGCTAGGAATGCAACGATTGCATTTCCTATGGAAACTTGTTGTTTTGGAAATGATTGAAAAGAGGTGGGCTATCGAAGCGGGGGGAGAGTCGATAGAGTGACGCCGAACGACCAACTTGGGTGGAAAGCGAAGGAGAGAGCTTCAGGGACCGGCTGTCGACGTGGGATCAAGAGAAGTCGAACCCAGGACCTACGGCGCAGGAGACGGAGGACAAGCTGGAAGCCAACCAGAACTCTACCAGTGTAGCTTGATAAACGGTAGGACCAAAATGTCCAGAATATAAGTTTCACTCAGATGGGTAGTCATATAGAAATCATAGTCAATTACACACACGTCAATAGTCATTGCCTAGGCTAGCCAGTAATCAAAATTCATAAATGTATTAATAAAGAAGCAAGTGCCTGTTGTTAGATATGTGTTCATCATTGAAGTGTGTAACCCCTAAACAACCCTAGAACATATACGATCCTATTGGTACTTTCTGAAGGAGATATATGTCTGAGTCATGCTACGTTCCCCAAACGAGCAACATAGATCTATCTATCTGTATCTTCTTATCTCATTTACCCAACCGGGGAGGTTGTAACGCTCTAAGCTTTCTAACAATATATACAATACAGATACACAATTTGTCAAACGTTTCAAACATCGTGGCCTTGGTCACAGACCGTTAGAGAAGGTTCTTCTTGGCCGAAACGTTCAACATTGTGTATCTATTAACTATTTTCATTTTGTATATTATATATTTGTTTAACTACCAAGTTTCACGTGGCTGCCCACCTTGTTTAAGGAAAGTTGTTGGTCTCCTTTCTTCTTTTCCCAAGCACACACCCTAACCTAGCCAATAGGCATTCTATCAAAACTAACATAATTATTTTAAAATTTATATTGTAAATCATAGATATGCATAAATAACATGCAAGTTTCTAAAATATGTTATCATATTGTTAACTTTATCTGCACACGAGTAAGAAATGTAGTCCTTGTCGGACTAAATGGCACTAAGAAAGATTTCTAAGAGCTAGACTATACATCTCACGGAACTAGAGCTGAACCGATTCCGATACCGTGTCCTGAGACTTGGTGAGACTTTGTAGAATCGGTAGAATAGCCGATTCCGAGTATTGAATAAAGATTTTCGATGCAGATTCTTTGTTTGAATTTCGCATGCGGAAGAATTGATCGAAGGTCGATAGTCGAAATGTACGCAGATCGATAGTCGAAAGCCGCCATTTTGCAAGTTTATTACCTTGGTTGGGTGAATTGACGGGACTCCTTGACATGTTTTGCAATGTACAGGACGTTTTGTAGACTCTAGTTTTGAACGTAGGTTATTTCACATTATTTTCCAATGTAGGCCCATATCGTCGTAGGCCTACTGGCCAGCCACCTGTGATTTGCACCGAGTGCGCATCTAATTTGCGCATGACGCTGCAACTTCTAGGCTCTCTAGCAAGCTGTTTGTTGTTCGCGCATGTCTCTCTCGCACTCATACTCGTAGGCATGTGCATTTCTCGCTGGGTGGCAGATGGACAGACAAAAGGCTGATACAAACGCAGAGCGCGGCTGGTAAAAACGTTACTTACGCAGAGAAAGTAGTTTTATTATTTAAACCGTCCAAAATTCAAGAGCGCGTATGGTGGATATGCATAAGTATTAAAAAATAAAATAAATCAATAGTAAATTACATGTTTTTAATTTTTATGTGAGCGTATTTATAGTGAATTAAAAAAATTAAAGTGAGTATACTCAATATAATTTACATAAATGAACAACTATAGCGCAAGGTGTGCTAAAATCAGGGTGCTGAAAGTGCAATGCTAAATCGTGTGGCAGTGTCCCTTCAACTGTCTCGAGTCTAGTATAGTTCTCAGGCCGTGCACCAGAGTGTCATGGTCGTTTTTTTTTTACGGCTTATCGACTTATCGGCGACTGATCGATTAGTCAAGTTCAAAATATTGGCAAAACAAAAGTCTTAGAAACGCACGTGAAAGTCACATGGCGCGCACAACTTTATTTGAAAGTTTAAGTTTCAAGGTATAATATTTGGTTTTAAACATTGCAATGTAGGCCTACAGCCCAATCAATGTAGAAAGTGATTTTAGTGACCGTCAAAGGTGAGAAAGGGCTATAGGATGAGTAATTGTTAGGTATATGCGCTGTGTAAATTCATTTTGCGTCCGGGCCCGTCGTAGGCCTAGGCTAGGCCTAGCCTCCGAGCCTACACCCACAACACCTCTGCCGATCGTAGCAAGCAAGAAAAGAAGCAAGATCGTCAAAGATTGCTGGGAGAAGATTCACAATAAACTTCGCAATACTCGAGCGCACCTCAGAAAACAAATGGCTCGTGATTCTTCAATCAGATGTTGAAAAGACTGCATGGTTGCTGCAGTGCATTTTGCTTCATTTTCAAAGCTCAAGACGATGGAAGACCTCCCCACTACAAGCCAACATGCAGGCGTTTTGTCATTTCTACGTGATTCGGTAATTATGTAATTATTTTAATTTTGTGTGTATGTATTTAAATTGCTATTTGTAATAAAATATGTTATCAAAGCAAGTGTTCTATTTTTGTAGCTGCATTGAAATTATTGCTTTATTCCAAGGAATATTTAGTAGAAATAGTAGGTGACTGCATTTACCAAAGAAGAAATAGTAGGTCACTGCATATACCGCCTATCCTCAATTAGTTCTCAGGCCAGCCGCTAGGCGTTGCACTGATTCAAAATGGCCTCCAAAGAGTTCTTTATATCGCCTATAGAGAGTGGCACATATACCAGGGGGGTAATATGACATCGTGCCGACTTGGCTAACCTTTCCCCTCACTGTCTGACGTGGCGCGCGCACCATGCTAACCACGTCTCAGTATGCGCGCGCATCACATAATGTCTGCCGCGCAGTTCAAAGAAAAAGTTAACCCTAATTAATTTGGTACTTTTGCAAACGGAAAGGATTTCGGGTGCGCTCTTATCGATTATATCCTAGAACTAGCGCGGCGTACTACAACTAGGCGGAAAGTTCGACTAACCTAACGAAAGTACACCTTTAACATAAGTAGTAACAAGGCAATATAGCAGTGTTAACAAGTTGGAACCTCTCAACTACAAGAGTTCCATTAATTTTACAAGCGGGACATTGTAATATTAGGTAAATAATATTCATTAGAGCAGACGTGAGGAAATAAAATAAAAAACCTTCAAAACCTTAACGTTTCTATTTAGAATATAAAGGACTTTTACCAGGAATGAAGTTTTATTAATTATTATTAAAAAATAAACCAAAAATACCTTCAAAACCTTTAACGTTTCTATTAAAAAAAAAAAAAACATTGTCGGAGGTTTGAACCAGCGAAGAGTGAACCCTCGCTTAGCAATCCCATCCGTTACCACCCTGCTACAACGCACTGTGAACGATGCCCGCCTACAAACGTGTATAGTGGCATCGCAAGCGAGCCGTGAACAGGTTAGCCAAGTCGGCCTAACGATTCCGCCCAGGGGGGGGGGGGGGAGGGTTATACTAGTATCTATGGCTAAAATGGTTAATTTTTTCCATAATTTCGATTTTTAAATTGCCAAAAGTGGTGTTAAATGTTTTTATTCTATTTTTGCCTTCCTCGCAATTCAAAAGTGTGATGTAAACTATCATATTACTTAAAATGCATAGAGAATTCCAATATGCGCATAAGTCATGAGTCACGCGTTTTCATCTCACGGGTACCGGTAACATGGGGTGAATAGGAACTATGGGGTGAATAGGAACAAAACTTCCTCTAAATAATACTAAATTCGTAATTGCCGTTCTTTTTCTCTTTATCTGGGAAGAGTTAAATATCTTATAAACGTAGGACTCCATTATCAAGATATATTTTTTTTAAATGTAATTTGTGTTCCTATTGACCCCTGGCTAGGGTTAATAGGAACAGGTAGCATATCTATATGTATTTTCAGGCATATTTATATCCCTGTTCCTATTGACCCCACATGGAGGTGAATAGGAACGCACAATAACAAAAATAAAAATAACATAAAAATATTCATAGCCTCTGTTATGTGGTTAAGCTTTATATATTTAAGGAACCCAATGCCATAAATAAAAATTGCCCATTGGTGGTGAGTGGTGAGTGTTAATACAAAGATTATGCTTAAAGGGTAATTTTTTAAATTGTTTTATTGCCCACAGTTTACGTATTATTCTATTTATGCTCCTCGCAATCAGTGTTGCTGACAACATATATAAAATGCAAGAGCAATTCCAATTCAAAGTAGAAGTATTCACTATTTATCTATGGTTCGTTCATGGGTGAATATGGATAGGGGTGAATAGTTAAAATTTCTCTATAATTAATTTAATTGGCTCGTCAGCACAAGTACCATTTTACATGGAAGATCTAAAATATTATAAAGTAGGACTTATTACAATAACTACATTTAAAATGTAATTTAGTATTATTGACCACTGGATATCAATTTAGGTTAAAGAACAGGTAAATATTTAAAGATGATGTTGGATGCATATTTAATCCCTTTCTATGACCCACACGGATGTTTGAAAGTATAACAATAAAAAAATATTAAATTAGGATAAAATTATAATTGTTAATGTTGGTATAAAGTAGTAACAAAGGATGATTACTAGTAATAGAAAGTAGTCTCATGGTATTAATGATTTTGGCCTAGTAACAGCGAAGTTACATGAACGGAAACTGTCCAACACAGTGGTACCGAATGATGCCTGATGAGCCTTGTCAAAGAAATGTAAATAAGCACATTCGAGTGCTAGAGAGTACATTTAAATTTTGTTATGAGTTTCATTAGCAATTGTTTTATTTAAAAATAAGGAAGAAATTGGTGTTTTCATTTGGCAGTTTATAAGGTTTTATTAATTACAGTTTGGCGTTTGATATGTTTATCGACATTATAGGTTTTTCCGTTGAAACGATATAGATCGATACGATTATTCCCGAAGTCGAATATCGATTAAGTCTTAGCTCGCCATTAGAATTTGAATTTCGCCGTCCTTTTGTATTTCCAGAACCTCATCAAATTCATAAAAGACATTAATCACTTTATTCCGTGAAAAATGCGTCCACTGCGAGATCTACAACACTCGTAAGGCGTGAAGTACGAAGCGCCTGCACTGTGCAGTATAGGCCACCAGCATGACGCGTGTGTTACTGGCCGGCTCGGCTCGGGCGGCAGGCGGCTGCATTCCTGCGCCGATCAGGCGCTGATTGCACAACCTCGGCGCATCATGGCCAAGCAAGGTCAACAAGTATTTTATCGAGATGCATTCCTCCCCATTCCACGCCAACTCGTAATCGCTTTTCTTCTTTCCGTAGTGCTACAATAATATTATCTTATCAGTTCTCTCACACCAATATTACGTCGTCTTCCAAACTAATGTCTAACAATATTCATCTCGTCACGTAATAAATATCGGAGCATTGAATAGTTAAACTGATAATATCTCGTAAATGAATGAACGACAATCTCAACAAAAGCTGAAATGAAACTTCACAGAACCACGATTTCCAAGAAGAACGACCTTCACAAAGACAACACTCAAGCCGGGTAGCATAGCGCGGTCTCTGTCTACCCACTTAGCTCACTCTCGTCGCGCCGGCCTGACGCGGGGGGGGGAGGGGGAGCTCGTGAAAGACGTTGCTATTATAGCGTGGAAAAACCCTGTTCTGAGCAAATAGAAGGAACAAAAGGATGCGCTCGCAAAAGGTCCACGGTCCGCGTCGGTATACGAGCAAGTTTAGGCCTAATTTTGATTTGATTATAGATTATCGATCGATATTTTTAAAAATCGATTATAGCGATAGATAATCGATTTAACTGGTCCGATTATCGATACCATATATATACCTACCATATAGCGGTGTTATTTCGGTTCTATAAACAAAAAATACATGCCTCTATAAATTATTCTTTACCATTTTTTGACAAAAGAGTGAAAAAGAATCGGCGTTGGTGAAGAATCGGTAAATAATCTGAATCGGCATCGGAATCGGAATCGGCAAAAAAGTGAAATCGGTCCAGCTCTATACAGAACTATTTCCACACTTACCGGGCACACATCATGTCATACCAAATCAGATGATAGCATTGGAAAAAGAAAATTAAATTAGTGTGGGACCTAAAATAGTTGGCATATGTATACACACCACAAACATCTAAGTAAGACGACCGGATGTCTTAAACTGGAAACTCATTAAAACTTTTCTTGATGCTTTATAGTTTATAATAGTATATTATTACCACGCATACAAATATCTTGTAAAAATACAGCCAAACCTTACATACTCAAAAGTAATGAGATCTAAAAAAAGGGGTTAAGCTCATCTACCCTTCCACATTTGCGCGTTCTTAATTCATAAACGTACAGTGCCCCGCAATAACATCCTTGAAAAGCTTGGCAAAATTGAATTTGCAATTATTACGTAATAGTTCATCCAAATTCTATTCTGTCAATTAATTTAAACGTAATAGTTCTATTTTGCCAAGCTTTTCACGGATGTTGTTATGGGGCACTGTACGTTTATGAATAAACAATGCACAAATGTGGATGGGCAGATGAGCTTGGCCCTTTTTCTTGGATCTCATTACTTTTGACTTTTGAGTGTGTAACGTTTGGCTGTATTTTTACAAGTTTTTTATATGCGTGGGATCTCATAACTTTTTCAAGTTCAGATGAAAAATTATTCTTTGTTAAAATAGAATAAGAATAATTTGAATAAAGTATTGTATTTTAATTGCTATGGTGATACAAATTGACAGTACAATGTTAAATATCTTGTGCCCTAAAGAATTGATTTTTGTACGCATTGTAGGTGATTATTGTCAAGTTTCTTTTGTTACATGTTGATCATATGCCTGTAAAAAGGTTTTTATTAAGGACTAGGATCACCACCAATATTAAAACCACGCAAAATAACCTTATTTTAGTAATATCTATCAAACCGTAATGTAAAATCCAAAAAAGCGCTACTAGATATCCCATAGTTTCGTTAGAACTACAGGCTGCATGAAAAATTATTCAAATATTGTAATCAGTAGCGTTTTTAATTATGGTATACATTAATTTAATTCAAACCTTGATTAAAATCATTACTGGTTATAATATTTATAAAAGGTTTTATGCCTGATATAGTTCTAACTAAACCACATGGGACTTAGGGTGTGTCTGAATTGATATAGTTCTAACTAAACCACATGGGACTTAGGGTGTGTCTGAATTATGGTCCATGTCCAGGTGTAGGTCCAAGTCCAACTCAATGTTAAAGTGCTATACTAGTCTACAGTAGAGCTGCCTGCCGGGCAAAGTCAACACTACTTAAAGTTAGGTTAGGTGTTCATTTGAGAGTGCTTTGTAAAGTATTTGTATAGTATAGCCTACAGGCTACTTAAGGAGGACCCCACCAACTTGCACCTCAAGAACATCTCTATCTACCTGACTGCACAGGGAAAACACCAAGGTCTCAACGAAAAAACCATTAGTGCCCTGACACCGGATATTGTACGAACACCTGTCTTCTACCTGCTTCCAAAGATCCATAAACAGGAGAACCCAGGCCGTCCCATAGTTTCAAGCTTCAACTCGTCTACCCAGAGGATATCTGCCTTTGTGGACTACCATCTTCAACCTCATGTCACCAACCTGGACTCCCACATAAAAGACAGTTATGACTTTTTGCAAAAACTCGAGCAACTGGCCACACCACTCCCACAGGGGTGCTTATTGGTCACCATTGATGTCACCTCTCTGTATACTAACATCCCCACCGCACAGGGACTTTCTGCCCTGGAGCACTACCTCAGAACTCGGACACCGGGCACCAAACCAGACACTCCCTTCTTAATCGAACCAGCACACATGGTTCTCCGGCTCAACAACTTCCAGTTCAGGGACCGCCACTACCCTTGGACCAAGAATTGACCTAGACTTAGACTTTTCAGACAGTACTTCATACGCCATTGACAGATAATTAGTACCTTCTACGTTGTTAGACGTGGACTTGAATTTGGACCTAGACCTGAACCTGGACCTAGACTTGGAATATATTCAGACACACCCTCAGTATCCACTTTTTCGTTTTATGTACGTTATCCAGTTATTACTAAAATCAAGGTTATTTTGTGTGGTTTTAATATTTAGCGGTAGTTCTTAAATAATAAATAAACAAAAAATAAATCCGTATTTTGAAGTCTACCCACTCAGTCACACACACTGACATAGGGGGACAGTAAACCAAAGTGCCAAGCCATCTTGCAGGCCCCGACGCAATCGACGATGAACGATAACCAACAAAAGATACAATATTTTATAATAAGAAATATATCAATCAGTGGTATGGACAGGCAAACACCCTTGGATCAACGCCAGAATCAACAAGGTCGGGTTCAGAACAACTTTAAATTTATTATGTCCTCGTTGCTAGGACGGCTCCAAAGTCACCGTTTACAAATTCCTAAAACAAAACTGATGGACTTAAGTCCAAAAACAGAAGTTAAACTTCTGACTTAAGCTCTCAAAACCTTTACTTGCCTTTACTTGGTTTACTTGCCTTTCCCGCTATATTTTAAAAAATTTTTCCTGGCAATTGAAACTGACAAATTAGTAAGTAGCCATTAGTTTTAAAATCCTCAAAGCGATTTTGAGCATGTATCAATCCCTTTTTTCATCAAGAAGGAATGATCGTTACCCAATCAAATGTGTCATGTGTTGTCAGGTACCTACCCAAATCCCCCCGATAATGACAGTTTTTAAGTTCATCACACGTTTTATTACTGCTGGGGGACACCCCGAAAACACCCCAACTCTGCTTAAAAGTGGTGCAAGGTGCCTTGAGTGTGTAGCGTGCCCCGGCGCTCTAACAGGCACCTAGATTACTAGGAAAATGCCAGTTTTTGTTAGAAGAGTGAGCGAGCCATGTGTTGAGTACCCGTAAGTGTAATATTCCCTTTCCTCCACCTACCTAAAGCTGGATCAGCATAAGTCTTTTCTTCCCTAGCCTATCATAGGCGAGTGGCACATTATGGCCTTACAGTTGATGCACCCTTAACCTACTAACTTAACTCAAAACTCTATCATTTACACCTTATTTTTGATCAATCAAATTAAATGCAAATGTTCCCAGGTACTCAAAAAATAAAAATCGCTCATCATCAAAGACTTTTGGGGTTTCCTAGTCTAGTTAGCTAAGGCACTCCTATACTCGAAATGTGGAGACCGGGTTCAAAAATGGTTTTGGGAAAGATTTTTTAATTTCTGGATTTTTATTAAAAAAATTAAAGAATGTGTTTTGGGGAAATTAATAAATGCTAAGGAAAACCAGCAACGGTCTACAAAATAAGTAAAGATTGTAAGGTTTTTTTCAATTTTTCCCTTTTGGAATTTTAGGTAACCTTGAGTATGGAAAATTTGGCACACCAGACATAAAAAAAAATTTTTCATAAAAATGTTTTTTCAAGCCAAAAAAAACCCTGTCTTAGTTAATAAATCCTACACATTTTAGTCTATATTTTCTTTTTTTATTTTTTGTCGGGTTTAAATGGCAACGGATTTGCCATTTTTTTAGCAGTTCTTATACATGGGACGGATGTCTGTTTAAAAATTTCCCGCTCAATTGTTTGGCTGACGGCCTTTGTCATAGAAAAACATTTTTTCAAACCTGTCCAACAAAGACCCCTTCGATTTCATTTTAAACTTTTCATCGTTTACTCTCCCCAATAAGAAATAATAATAATAATAATAATAATAATTATTATTATTTTTATTTTTATCTCTTACTAACACTAAAATGGTCAAATTTTAAATTTGGGGCAGGTAACCCTTAAAAAATGGTTTAGTGACCTACCTTGCAAGAGCATGGAAAAAAAACCGAAGTTGGCCAATCAGTGATCCTGGATATCCAATCCAGGCTGCCACCTAACCTGAACATCCGCTAGCTCCTCCCGTACCTTTCACAGCCACACCCACCAACAGCGCCTTGTAAATTTGTACATATTCTCTGACTTAGTTTATTTTTAGCCGCCATTTTGATTTTTACAGTCAGTGGCCATTTTTCTTTTCTCTCTTGAGTGAACAAGACCTCGTGTCGAAACGTCTCGTGTTTTATATTTATGTTACTACTATTATTATTCAAGAAACTCGGCAGCCACCATCACTGTTTGAAGGTAAGCTGTTGGATCCTATCTCACACCAATATATTTTGTAAAGTATTTGATTATTAAAAGTATTTGTACATCTCGTAAAACCAATTAAATACGTGGTAAAAACAAACAAAACTTAAATGTTTCCCTTTATTTAAAAATGTATTCGTTTGTTGTTTCTCTCATTGTCGCGGACGGCCATTTTGAATCGGACCTAAAACGAGTGTACACTTTCGATTGCTCGGTCCATTTGTCGACTTGGACCAAGAATGGACCTAGACTTAGACTTTTCAGACAGTACTTCATACGCCATTGACAGATAATTAGTACCTTCTACGTTGTTAGACGTGGACTTGAATTTGGACCTAGACCTGAACCTGGACCTAGACTTGGAATAATATTCAGACACACCCTCAGTATCCACTTTTTCGTTTTAATGTAGCGTTATCCGAGTTATTACTAAAATCAAGGTTATTTCGAGTGGTTTTAAAAAAAAGCGGTAGTTCTTAAATAAATAAATATACAAATAAATAAATCCGTATTTAGAGTCTACCCACTCAGTCACACAACTGACATACAGTGGGGGACAGTAAACCAAAGTGGCCAAGCCAATCTTGCAGGCCCCGACGCAATCGACGAGTGAACGATAACCAACCAAAGATAAATATTTTTTAATAAGAAATATATCAATCAGTGGTATATGGACAGTGCAAACACCCTTGGATCAACGCCAGAATCAACAAGGCCGATTCAGAACAACTTTAAATTTATTATGTGCCTCGTTGCTAGGACGGCTCCAAAGTCACCGTTTACAAATTCCTAAGACAAGAACTGATGGACTTAAGTCCAAATCAGAAGTTAAACTTCTGACTTAAGCTCTTAAAACCTTTACTTGCCTTTACTTGGTTTACTATGCCTTCCAGCTATATTTTAAAACTTTTTCCTGGGCAATTGAAACTGACAAATTAGTAAGTAGCCATTAGTTAACATCCTCAAAGCGATTTTGAGCATGTATCAATCCCTTTTTTCACCCAGAAGGAATGATCGTAACCCAATCAAATTTGGCATGTGTTGTCATGTACCTAAATCCCCCCGATAATGACAGTTTTTAAGTTCATGGCATGTTTCATTACTGCTGGTGCTGGGTGACACCTCGAAAACACCCCAACTCTGCTTAAAAGTGGTGCAAGGTGCCTTGAGTGTGTAGCGTGCCCCGGCGCTCTAACAGGCCCTTTAGGAAAATGCCAGTTGTTGTTAGAAGAGTGAGCGAGCCATGTGTTGAGTACCCGGTAAGTGTAATATTCCCTTTCCTCCACCTACCTAAAGCTGGATCCAGCATAAGTCTTTCTTCCCTAGCCTATCATAGGCGAGTGGCACATTATGGCCTTACAGTTGACGCACCCTTATACCTACTAACTTAACTCAAAACTCTATCATTTACACCTTATTTTTAGATCAATCAACTTAAATGCAAATGTTCCCAGGTACTCAAGACATAACTCGCTCACTCATCTAATGACTTTGGTGTTTTCCTAGTCTAGTTAGCTAAGGCACTCCTATACTCAAAATGTGGGAGACCTGGGTTCAAAAATGGTTGGGAAAGATTTTTTAATTTCTGGATTGTATTAAAAAATTAAAGAATGTGTTTTGAAATTAATACAATGCTAAGGAAAACATAGCCAACAGGTCTACAAAATACGAGTAAAGATTGTAAGGTTTTCTCAATTTCCCTTTTGGAATTTCAGGTAACCTTGAGTATGGAAGATTTGGCACACCAGACATAAAAAAAATATTCAATAAAAATGTTTTTTCAAGAACAAAACCATTGTCGTTAGATTAATAAATCCTACACATTTCAGTCTATATTTTCATTTTATTATTTCTTGTAGGTTTAAATGGCAACGGATATTGCTCATTTTGTTAGCAGTTCTTAGTACACTGGTCACGGATGTCTGTTTAAAATTCCAGCTCAATCTGTTTGGCTGTACGGCCGTTTGTCATAGAACAACATTTTACAAACACTGTCACAACAAAGACCTGCTCGATTTGCATTTTAAGACTTATTCACTGCGCTCACTCGTCCAATAAGAATAATTATTATAATAATAATAATAATAATATTATTATTATTATTATAATAATAATAATAATAATTATTATTATTATCTCTTACTAACACTAAAATGGTCAAATTGTAATTTAGGGCAGGCTATCATTAAAAATGGTAGTGACCTACCTTGCAAGAGCATGAGCCCGAAGCATCAGGTTGTGAAAACAGACTGCCAGCAGTGTCACAAGTAGGCCTAGTTGGAATATGAATTGCTGGAAACAAAGTTAAGTAAAGTATTTTATTAGTTGATTGGTACACAATACAATTAAATGCATCGTCATGTTTGGAAACATAATACTAGGAAGCTTCGCAAACGCTTTTTCAGGCGCGTTGTTGGACGAGCGTATGTTTTTTTAAACGAAAAAAGCGTAAAATTGCGACTTTCATGAGAAATTATTTTTCGATTGCGCTCAAATTTCACACAAATATATGAATTCATAAAATTTAGGTTCTGTGAAAATATCATTACAATCAGATAAAGCATGTAGGTGTTATTCGTCAAAGATTTTTTTTTTAAACGAAAAAAGCGTCAAATTGCAATTTTCATGATATTTTTTTTTTCGATCGGGCTCAAATTTCACACCAACATATTAATTCATAAAATTAAGGTTCTGAGAAAAAAATCATTACAATCGGATGAAGCATGTAGGTGTTATAAGTAGGGCTGTGCGAGTACTCGATTTCTCGAACTTTTTCGAGCTTCAGTTTTGAGCTCGCACCGAGCCGAGCTTGATTTTAGGCTCGATTTATTCGAGCCGAGCGAGCTTGGCTTTAGGCTCAATTTATTCGAGCCGAGCCTACAAAAACACGCAGTACACGCGCTCATTTTCATCAACACTCAACAGACAGTCTTGTCAACAAAGACTTTCGCGGAAGAATGCGGCAGCCTGAGCCAGCGATCAACAGTCGACTCGACGGTCGACGCAGTAGAATGCGATAGGCCTAGAATGCAAACGTGTCTCTCTCTCATGTGGGAAAACCTATCACACTATCGCCCGCGCTGAAGCTTTCATCGCAAAATAAGCCTAGGAAAGAAAGGAGATAGGCCTAAGCCAAGGAATAACAATCCAATGCGTCGTGATCGTAGAAACATGATCACATCGCAATAATTCTTCTTCCAGCTAGTTCCACACCGAACATCTTTGTTCTTCGTCAGCTGTGAGTTGAGTTGGTTGGATCGACCGAACGCGCACGCAGTTCGCGCAGGTGTCACGTGTTGGCTTACAACGCGCTCTGTTGTCAACTCGAGTTACTCTTTAGCAGAGTCGACATAGAAGTTTCCCCGGGTCTTCTTTATCGACTCTGCAGGCAGCGGGCAGGCTCCGCGGGAAAGATCGCATCGACGTAGCGCGTAAAATAATAAACCCGTGAATTAGCCTAAAAACGGTCGCGAAAAATACCCTGATCTTATAATCGGCTCCGGGTAATTTCTAGAACCGGGTACCCGATGACATCCCTAGCAAATATGTAGCCTAACCATTTTAAATTTTTAAATTTTTTTTTAAATTTTTAAATTTTTAAATTTTTAAAATATTTTTGTTGAAAAAGCTCGGCTCGGCTCGGCTCGAAAATCAAGCTTTTTTTTAATACTCGGCTCGGCTCGGCTTGACTTAAAAATTCTAGGCTCGCACAGCCCTAGTTATAAGTCGAAGAATGTTTCATAAATAGAAAAAATCGTAAAATTGCAATTTTCATAAAAAATAATTTTTCGATTGCGCCCACATTTCACACGAATATATTAATTCATAAAATTAAGGTTCTGTGAAATAATCATTACAATTAAATAAAGCATGTTGGTGTAATAAGTCAAAGATTTTTTTTTTTAATCGAAAAAAATTCGTAAAATTGAGATTTTAATGAGAAATAATTTTTCGATTGCGCTCAAAAACGTGGCAGTCTAAGTTCAAGAGATTTCGAAGGTCTCCACAAAATTTCATCGCAATTGGAATATCGGTTTAGCCGGAATCGTGTTAACAAACAGACAAAAATACAAAAAAAAGAAAGTAAAATAACATTCCGGATTTTTTTCTCCAGTGTAGTGAAATGGAATCTTTGCTTCGCTCGCTACGCTCATCCAATAAACTTATAGCTACGAATAACTGAATCACTATTTCCGATGTTACCTAATAGAACAATAGTTTTAACTTTCATTTCAAAAGGAAGCGAGCAAATAATTGAATAAAACCTTGCATCTTGTTTTGATTACAAATCAAATAAGGGGTGTTAGAAAATTTGATTAATATTTGCAAATAGTCGTTAACTATAGTATTCTAACTATTATATTCACGAATAAATTGTATTTCAATTTTAAGAGTTTGTATTTAGTGTGGAAGTGTGGAAATTGAATCATCACCTTTTGCGATGAATAGCTTATGGCTAATGGCTGAACTATGGCTATGACATTTTACAGCATGTCATACTTTTTTTTGCGAGGTCAGGGTTCAAAAATCAAGTTCAGGAACACTTAAACCCATATCTATTGAAAATCAATAGAAACAGAGTTAACATTGTTTGCTTGCGATTGGGGCTTGCATTCCAGTTTTATATCCTTTAATTAATTTATGTGCGACCTACAATCGAATAAATAGTTTAGATTGGAGAAGGGTTGACAGGTTGGGAAAGCATAGAGAACATAAAGCCATCTATGCTTTCCCAACCTGTCAACCCTTCTCCAATCTAAACTAAACTAGCCAGTTGGCCTTTTCCAAATTAATTGTAACAATCGAATAATTATGTTATTCGTTATACTATTGGTAAAAATTTGATATTCACATTCGATATTCAAACTTTTAATCATCAAAACTATAAATTATACGATTCAAACTTTTAAAGTCATAATTTCCCCCCCCCCCCCCCATAATAAAGCACAACTAACTGACCTGTGCAAGAGTCTCCGGGTAGTCGCGGGTTTCCTTGGTAGCCGGTTGCGCAATGCTCACATCGTCTCCCGGTGTACGCCGGCGGACAGTCGCATGTCACTTGGTTGTCTGTGTCAAGTGAGCACGTGCGGCCAAACCTGACAAGTCAAACAATCATAATGATGAGCGAATTGTTTGAATTTTTCATGACTGCTGTAAAAGTAGTTGACATATTAACTTTTTAAGTTTATTGAAATGTGGAAAAGTTAAGGGGAAGGAATAGTCTCGCTATTGCAGTGTCTAAGAAGGGCACCAAAATCTCTTGCAACTACTTTACCAACTTTGATGCGGTTTTTTAAATTTTACAAAAACTGCACTCTACGTCTTGCTGTTGTTTTTGATTTTTCAAATTTTACGCCTCTCACAGCATTCACAGAAGACTTTGGAAGGAGAGCTTGGCTGCCATTTTTATCAAATTTTTGTATTTGGGGGGGGGGGGGGGTCTTACCTACTTTTAATTTTTTATTCTATCATTTCATTATACCAGTAATTAATAAGACAATCTTTGTTCGTGTACACTGAACAGGCAGTGTAACTCATGTACGTAGGCCTAGACCTAAGTGCAGAAAGCAAGGCTCGATCGCCTGCGATCGAGGCATCATTGCCCGATAACAAGGAGGCAGGCCGGCCAAAAGCATTGAAACTAGATATTATTGTAGGCCTAACAGACAATATGGTAGAGGTAGTGAAAAATGGTGATAACAAAAAACGTGATATTTTTTCACTATTGCCTAAAATGTAATATTGTCGACAAATTACATCATTTAGAGATGGAAAAAACACATTTTGAAAATGCAAATTTCTGAAACCGAATTAAAATAAATAAATAAATAGATTGTATTAATTTTAGAGTCTACCCACTCAGTTATACAACTGATTTTCAGTGGGGGACAGTAAATCAAAGTGACCAAGTCAACCCTGTAGGTCCCGATGCAATCTACGAGTGAGCGATAACCAACCAAAGATCGATATTTTATTTTTAATAGGAAATATATCAATCAATGGTATGGACAGTTCGAAAACCTGCGGATCAGCGCCAGAATCAACATGGCCGATTCATAACAACTCTGAATTACTATGTGCTTCGTTGCTAGGACGGCTCCAAAGTCACCATTTACATACTCCTAAGACAAGAACTGATGGACTTAAGTCCAAATCAGAAGTTAAAAAAACTTCTGACTTTGGCGGGAATCGAACCCTGGACTTTCTGCATTGGAAGCAGATACGCTAACCACAAGACCAACGCTCACACTATTGGAACTTTTTGTGTAATTAAAAACGAGTTTGTAATGAATGGGCTAGACTGTAACACCCTCGTTGCCACGGGTCTTGGTTGAAATCCAGGATTGTCACTTTCAAAATACCACCTACTACCATGGTAATATCTGCAGAAGCACGTTGTACTTACTGGTTTCCTGGGTTAGTGAGTGGACAGGGGCAGTCTTCGCAAGGGATGCCTCTCGATGGGTCTCCGTACTGTCCTTGCCGACAGCCCTGCTCCGCCCGGACACACAGTCCCAGCCACAGACCAGAGGGGCGACGGTCGAAACCAGGGGCACAGTTCTAAGGGAAACACCGAGCAATAAACAACTTTTCTGGTTTTGTTGAACATGCTTATTCCTAAATAAGGAACTTCTAGACAACAAAATTGTGTTCTTTCACATTTAACCGAAGAAACAGATTGCCAAAGTGTGCCCCCGGTGGAAAACGATCTTTCATTATCAGTTATCACCTATATAGCCACTCTGAGGAGAAAAATGTTCAGAACATGTTTCTGGTGTTGGATAAAAAAAATACATGTGTATATATATACAAAAAAAAAACTCAACAAGATCAACAAGATTTTGTAGGTATTGTTTTTTGATATTTCCAACCAACTTCCTTTTCCGATTCTTCATACCAAATAACCTAGACAAAAGCAATTGACCCTACATTATTGTAACATCTTGATCTTGGACAAAATGAAGTAAATAAGAAAACATCCAAGTCGTTGTTAGATGAGTGAGCAAGCCATGTGCAAAGTACCTGGGTAATTCGCATTCATTGATTAAAACATAAGGTTTAAATGTTAAGGTTTTGAGTTAAGTTGTGTAACCTCTTGGCATAAGAAGACGAGCTGTGCTCATTCATTTTTCGGGGGTGCATTTTAGGGGTAAGAAATTACAAAAATTAAAATTTAATATATATATATATTTTCAAAATATTTTTAATTTGTTGTTCATTGCATGGCTAGTATGAATTATATTAATGACCCAACGCAAAAGGGTGGAAAAGAACAAAATAGAGAAATTTAAAAAAAATCTGGGAAAATAAAGAAAGACTACCATGCTAAATTTTCAAACCACAACAATGTAACATATAAAAAAATCAGTAAAATAGCATCTATCCAGCCAAGCATAGAAAATGTGACCACTTTTCCTTTGCAAGTGCTTTTTTAATGCATTGTAGGTGATTGTTGAAGTTTCTATTGTTACTTGTTAATTGTTATTATGAACCTAAAAAAACTCATATTAAAACCTTTATTCTATGGATTCTGGCTAACTTTTTCAACTTTTTCTTTCAGAAAGCAATACATCACCATTACCTTAATGTTCATGTGAAATATGAACGTTGTCGCCCCACCCATTTGGTCAGAATCGGCCCAAATGTCACGAAAATATCGCACTAAAATTCAAAAAAATCGTAAAAGTATGATATTCATGAGAAATATTTCTTCGGTTGTACCCAAAAACGTAGCAAGTCTTAAGTTTAGAGATTTCGAAGGTCCCCTCCAATTTTTATCAAGATCGCATTAGCCGTTTGCCCTGGTAGAGAGCGAACAAACAGACAGAAAAACAAACAAAAAAACACCCGAGCTAAATTTTTTGGGGGGTCGGTGAAATTGAAGTCTTTGCTTCGCTCATCCAATAACTATAATGTTCCTCACCTCACATGATGGACCTGAATAGCCAGTGGGGCACAGATAATAACTATAATGTTCCTCACCTCACATGATGGACCTGAATAGCCAGTGGGGCACAAATAATAACTATAATGTTCCTCACCTCACATGATGGACCTGAATAGCCAGTGGGGCACAGATAATAACTACCCAACAAACATTTTTGGGCTTTCCCGCAGTCTTCCCGCAGTCTTCCCGCAGACTTTTTCCCGCACTTGCCCGGGCGGGACCCTTGCGGGACGTCCCGTACGGGTCCCGCCTAGAAGTGTCCTACTGGCCGATACCGGGTCCCGTACGGGACGTCCCGTACGGGACGTCCCGCACGGGACGTCCCGCGATCTTCCCGCTAGTTTCCCGCACGGGACGTCCCGCGATCTTCCCGCTAGTTTCCCGTAGCATCTGTAGCGCGATCTAGGTGCTAAATATGTAGGCTAAACGTAAAAATAAAATAAAAAGTTTTATATAATATCGGTTACATGGCTATTTTGTCTTATTTTCGACACCAGTTGATTGCCTGTAGGTGGAAACACAACATGTATTAATTGCAAGTAATTATAAAATTTCAAGTTTGGTGTCTCGAACTCGGTCCAGCAGGGCGACTCTCCATCTGTAAGCCACGCATCTAACCGTTACGCCACGGAGGATGCTTGAGCGGAGTGGGAATAACACCCTATAGATTCAACAGCAAATCTACTCGAGTATCATAGTTATTGTGTGCTTGCTTTGTGGCCTATCCGTATAGTCTTTTAATTATTTTGGATGTGTTGGAATAGTGTTCAGTATATTATACTAATGGTGTACGGTATATTTTAAATGGGTTACAGTAAATAATGCTTTCTATGCGCAGCGCATGTTCGATATTTTGTTCTAGTTGTTGATAAATGCCGAGGCGGGTGTATCTGCATAAATAAAGTATAGGCTGTCCGATGCGATGCTGGTTGACCACAAAATAACGGTACTAATTCTATTGGAACATGCAACCAAAATTAAATGACATCATGTGAGATCTTCATATCTTTTTGTCTCAGTTGGTGAAAAGTAAAACCATGGAGTATGGTGAAATTTTTTGATTACTAGGAAGCTTCGCAAACGCTTTTTCAGGGGAGGCGTGTTATTGGATGAGCGTAATTGGTGCATTGAGCTGCTATGTGTTATGCAGATGGTATTTAAATTGATTTCGTTTTCCCATTGCTATGGGCTGCGAGACACGCTTGGTAATATTGTTTTAATTTTTACGACGACGATATGAGGATCAGGGGCGCACATTATATTACACACTACATTACAATCGAATAAAGCATGTAGGTGTTATAAGTCGAAGAAATTTGGTAAAAAACGAAAAAAAGCGTAAATTTGTGATTTATAATTTTTTTTTTCTATTACGCACAAATTGCACACGAATATATTAATTCTTAAAATACAATAGGATAAAGCATTTAGGTGGTATAAGTCAAAGAAATTTATTAAAGTCGTAAAAAATCGTAAAATTGTGATTTTCATGAGAAATAATTTTTTGTTTGTGCTCAAATTTCACGCGAATATATTAACTCATAAAATTAAGGTTCTGCGAAAAAATCATTACAATCGAATAAAGCATGTAGGCTAGAGGTTTGAGTCGAAGAATTTTTTTTAAAATCGAAATATATCGTAAAATGCGACGTGGCTCGTGGCAGTTCTAAGTTCATAAATTTCAAAGGCCTTTAGAAAATTTCATCGCTATTGCCATTGGAGTATCGGTTTAGCCGGAATCGTGTTAACAAACACACAAAAATACAAACGGAAAAAAGAAAAAAACATTCCGGATTTTTTTCACCAGTGTAGTGAAATGGAATCTTTGCTTCGCTCATACAAAAATGTATTACAGGAGAAAATGAAAGCAGGCCAAATGCTACAGAATTATCTGCATAAACAATTCAATGTTATTTCACGTGTGCAGATGAATGTTGGCTCCGTGGCGGTAAATAAAAATAAAAAAGAACGTTCTACAAATTGCTTTTGAATTTTCATAATATACCACAAAATTTTCTTTTTAATTTGTTGATACATACAGCTGTTGTTTTAATTAAAAAAAAAAAATAATAATATATTCATTACCAAGGTGATTGGTTATCGTGTTTTTTCAATAATGTACACACACAACTCTTAATGGTGGAGATTGATTAAAGTACAATATGCTCATTTTGTTTCACAGGCAAAATAGTAAATTATGTTGACTAACTGGATCGTTCATAATAAACGGGCATTGCAATTTACCCGTACGTATCTTATCCGAATCGCTTCCTTCGCGGGAACTATGCGGGACGTCCCGTGACTTTCAACACGGGACGTCCCTTAACTTGCCCTCGCGGGTCCCGTGCGGGACGTCCCGTGACTTTCCCCGAGACGGGACGTCCCTTAACCTTCCCTCGCGCTTCCCGTGCGGGACGTCCCGTGACTTTCCCAGACACGGGACGTCCCTTAAACTTCCCTCGCGGGTCCCGTGCGGGACGTCCCGCTTCCCGCAGTTAACCCGCACTTCCCTTAACTTTCCCGCACGGGACCCAGAGTATAATGTTTGTTGGGTATAATGTTCCTCACCTCACATGATGGACCTGAATAGCCAGTGGGGCACAGATAATAACTATAATGTTCCTCACCTCACATGATGGACCTGAATAGCCAGTGGGGGACAGATAATAACTATAATGTTCCTCACCTCACATGATGGACCTGAATAGCCATGGGGCACAGATAATAACTATAATGTTCCTCACCTCACATGATGGACCTGAATAGACAGTGGGGCACAGATAATAACTATAATGTTCCTCACCTCACATGATGGACCTGAATAGCCAGTGGGGACAAATAATAACTATAATTAGAGATGTGCAAAAATGGTGACAACGAAATTCGCGAATTTTTTTTTAAAGTTGCAATAACTCCTTCAATTCAGTTTGCACATGAATCTCATGAATTGTGATGGAATGGTACCAAGTTCCAATTCGCGAATTTTCGCGAAATTTTAGTTGATACCGCGAACTAGTGGCGAAATTAGCAATTATGTCCTTAAATGCGAATTACGTCACGAAAGTTTTGGTGGAGGTGCCCGGGTCGAAGTCGAAATTAAATTAATACTGGCTGGTGCATATGGTGGAAAGGGGCCGGATCATACAATGCGATTGTTAGATCGTAATAAGTCGTTTGAACGAGAGTAAGCTCAAAATACTTCATATCCATATCAAAAGATATTACATACAAAATGCATATTTTCGTAAATTTGGTGGAGGTGCCGGGTAGACGAAATTATTTCTGGTAAAAACTGTCAAAAAATTTTGAAACTGAAGGCTGAAATTGAGCTTAAAATTAAAACTGATTCTGAGCTTGTTTTTCTTTTAAATCATTAAAATCAATAAAATTATTCTGAAACTTTTTTTTTTTTTTTTTTTTTTTTTTAAGTTGTGCATGAGAAAATTGTGTTTTTTGGTAAATCGCGACAAATCGCGAATTTTTATTTTTAAGGCGCGAATTTTCAAACTTTAAAAAAACATTTTTTGCACATCTCTAACTATAATGTTCCTCACCTCACATGATGGACCTGAATAGCCAGTGGGGCACAGATAATAACTATAATGTTCCTCACCTCACATGATGGACCTGAATAGCCAGTGGGGCAGCGGCACTCCTCCACATACGAGGCCTTCCCTTGGCCAGTGTTGCTTCGGCCGGCTGAGTCCATGGTAATGTCAGTGATACTGGTGTCGAGCGACGGGCCGGTGACGTATTGCGACCTGGAGCGAGAGTGAAAGTTATTGCGTGTTTTAGAGCCACAAGAGATTTAGGAGCTTTTACTATAAGATAAATTAAACTTTTATTTTTTGAGCAAATTTCAAATTTGTGTTTTTTCTTGCATAACTGGCCATATTATTTTCAATAACAATTTTACTTCATTTATGTTCCAATGATTGCAACTCTAGAATATAATGAATTGAACAATTTTATTACAGGCTAAAATGTCTATCTATACTATTAAACCCAGCATCCCATACTGATACAGCAAGTTGTACACCCTCAACCAGAATTAACTAGAGGGCTGGATCAACAGGCACAACTTGTAATATTGGAATCTTGTGAGCTGCTAATAACATACTAGATACCACTAGTCCCTTGACTTTCTTATGGGCTATGGTGTATAGTGATCATACTAATATTAACAACAAACAAAATACCGGTAAGTGGCAATGTTTGTGGTCGAAAATTATTATTTTTGTAGGCCTATGTGACAAACAATACCTTCAGTTCACAATTTGAAAACTTGAGAGTATAAATATTGCTACAGTTCATACTTCTAGGGAAAAGATAAAATAAATTCCTCACTGTGTATGAGTTATTTCTGTAAGTGATTATGTGTATGTTGTTATGTTGTAATGTGCTGTTCTAAACTAGGAAAACGCCTAAGTCGTTGTTGGAGGAGTGAGCGAGTACCACATTTGCATTTGCAGCTGCAGCATAGCATGCTAGCAGCTCTGCATGAGTCACCAAGTCGAGACTTGTCTGCCATCTGATGCGTTAGCAATATCGCTATGCAAGTGGACGCGGGCAACACAAAAGCATATCACATCGCTAACGCCAAAGTTTTAAAGCTATCATGATTCCAAAACATGTTTTAGAAAGGTCCATTCATACAACCCAGTTTGGCTCTAGATGTTCTGCATTCATCTTTTATGCTCCTCAAATCAAATCCAATTTAGTAAAAGTTCTGTAAAACTAAATGTTTTGCAATAATTAATTTTTCGTAGGCCTAAGTTGGCTGGCCAAGATAAAATTTTGAAAATTTTCTCAGTTGTCAACATTCATAGTGGTAACATTTGGTGAGAAAGGGTATTTTTCCCCCAAAGCAAACTTAAAGTTAAAAAAATATAGTAGTAATTTGTTTAATTTTAATTTTTTGTAGGTTGGTTTCCTGCAAATTTTGCTGTCCATGCTAACAGCACTCCTATTGGTCCTTCTCATTGGTGTGAAATTTTGTCAAAATCGGACGAGTGGTTTGGCCCCTGCGCATTGAACACATAAATAATACACACACACACACAACAAAGTGCCGAAAACTTGCCATAGAGACTTTGTTCGCTCTGCTCACTCGTCCAATTATAGCAAATATTCCATAAAATGGTCTTTGGGCGCAAATAAAACAAAGGTGCTCACTTGATGAGGATGTTATCAACGTCTCCAAGAGCCATCATGATCTCCTCCCGCGTGGCCAGAGAGTCAGATGGATCGCCAGGAATATCTCCACCGGGTCTGGATCCCGAGCGCTTGTACCACTCGCCGTAGAAGAAACGCACCGTCATCTCGTGGTCACGGCCCGCGGAGAGGGGAGTACGGCCGGAGTGAACCAGGGTGTAGTCGTTACCCTTGAAACCAAACATAACAAAGATTGAAACTAAGTGGAGGAGATTGATTAAAGACATAGAGTACCAAATGCTAGGGATGTAAATCGGAAATTTTCCCAAAAAATATATTTCCGTGATTTAAAAAAATAAAGTAAATATGTTGAGATGAATACGTAGTGTACTCTATTTTATGGGACAGTGCTGACTGCTGCCTTCAACTTGCACATTAAATTTTGAAGATGACCTACCAAAGCAGTATGAACAGTAAGGTCTACTATTATTTGATCTTGAAGTATGAATTCAACTGAAGCTTGGAATTGCCTACTACCTCGGTAAAGTATTTGCAGGTATTTATTTTTTATAAGAATTTCCCCCGGAAAAAAACATTCTGGAAATTTTCAGGAATATTTCCGAAAGAAATATTTCTGGGAAATACTTCGGGAAATTTTATAAAAAATGAAACTATAAAACAGGTAGCAACGTTATAAATATAAATCATTGGACTTTTTCACTGTTAGTTAACAAAATATTTATTTAAATGTGATATTTCGATTTCTTTCCACTTTCATTCATCACAACACAATTTCATCACTAGATCAATAACTTTATTTCATACATCAATAACTGTCCAACATGTCAATTTAATTAATAATCACTCTACCTGTTCTACTAGTTTCATATTTACATGTCAATTTTAATGTTCTGTTTTTTGGTTTTTTTTATTTTTATTCATAATAAACTTTTTTGTTAATAATTTGGTACGAATGCACAGCCATATTTATAATAATTTGTGAAATGTTTTTGTCCTGTCTGTTGTGGTTTTTTAATTGTTAATTTTGTTTGATAAAGATTTCTGGAAAGAAATTGAAATATCACATTTAAATAAATATTTTGTTAACTAACAGTGAAAAAGTCCAATGATTTATATTTATAACTTCGGGAAATAATACCGAAAAAAAAAACAAAAAAAAAACAGAAATTATACATCACTACCAACAGCTTACCTGAGTAGTCTGTAGGCCACAATAGAGAAACATATAACACAAAGACAAACACAGAAACTACATAGCATAACGTTTTCGGTCCACGTGACCTTCCTCAGTAAGTGAAGAGAGAGACTGGGTTCCCAATGAAAGACTAAGCTAGCTGATGGCTAGGGGTGGTGTCGACGATGAAAGAATGAATGAAGAAGGACGGATAAGACAGGGAGGGGTGAGGTGAGGAGAGTTACCTAAGCTTTGAATTAGGTTTGTGGCGCAATTTAGAGACCCACTAGTACAGGGTTGCCACCAAGTCAATTTTTTTATCCTTGTAAGACACTTAAAAAATCCTGAGAAATCCTTGAAAACAGTTATTCAGCATTAGCGTATTATAACTGCGAAGGAATGTTACAAATTTTCAGGTTTCATACCAAAAAATGTTATGCCAGCCTGACTTTTGAGAATCTAGTCAAAATTACGTGCAGACAAACACATAAGAATCAGAATTTTCTTCCAATATATTTTAACGTTTGTTTTTAGTGTTTTACTTTTAGGCCTACTCACCATAACTACCACTTGCGGTAAATGTTAGGCCTATGCAGTCACTTATGTTTATTTTTACTAGTACCTGATGTTTTTTTACTGACTACATTGCTTTTTTTGGCCTAATTAAAAAAATGTATTAATTTAATGTATTTTTTAAAGACAGTAGAAAATCCTAAGATTTTGCCCAAAATCCTGTTATCCTTGAGACACTCTAAAAATCCTGAGAAAAGGATAAAATCCTTGAAAGTGGCAACTCTGCACTAGTAGGCTAGTTTCCATCTTCTAAATTCACCACCGTGAAATGTGGGAGGGATGGGGGCCCTTATTACACAGGCTTTGAAGCAGGCCATGAAGAGTAGGCCATGTCCATTGGCATGTAGTGCCACAGGTTTCTCCAGTTTCTCTTCTTCCTCCTACATTCTGCCTGTGTCTGTTCATAATGGTGCAGAAAGTGTAAGGGGTCACCTGATGTACTCTGCTGGGCAGCCTGTGCATTTCTGTGTTTGTTTTGTGTTTAAAAGATTGTAAATACGTAACTTATATTCAACAAGATATTATAAGAAAATTAACTCTTAAAGAACATTAATAAACTAAAGAAAATAATATTTTGCAAAATAGCAGTATTTATCACAATGGCAATAAGAAAACATGCAACAGACAAAACATATCTCACTTAGGCTATGAGTGCTGTGCAGTGTATAAGTACAATTAGTCAATTACCAACAAGAGATAAAAATAAACAATAAACCCATCATTTAGGTTATAAAATAGTGTAACCTCATTAACCTCCACCAATAAATGTAAATAAATATGAAAATCATTATTTTAAGTGTATTATTATTAGGGATGTGCGGGTAGTGGTTTTTGAACTCGGGTCGGGCTCGGGTCGGGTAATTGAAGTACCCTCGGGCTCGGGTAATTGAAGTACCCTCGGGCTCGGTCGGGCTCGGGTAGTGAAATTTTTTTATATTTGTGAATTCATTAAAAAAAAAAAATCCTACAAAACAGTTTTGCATTGGTTGCAGGTAGCCACTCTGGGCTGTATTGACACGAAGAACATCCAAATCGGCGTCTTATGAACTTTTGCTTGAGTATGACTAGGCCTAGGCCTAGGGCAGTGAAGCCCTGTTATTATCGTTTTCCTGCATCAATCGTTCGTTATTCTCGGAAATAATGTCGTAACGATCGTTTTCTAATATTTCCGATACGAAAACCCCACGCGTATTTTTCTCTTCCGGCCGACGAAATCATCATCATGCGTTTGTACCAGCCATGCATCTGACGAAATCGCGCGTTTGCACCAGCCTTTCGGTCTGACTCCGCCCAACGCTCTGCTGCGCGCAACGATGCGCACTAGATCGGACTTCTAGATGAAATTGCAACTTTGTTCTAGGCCTGCCGCCTAGGCATTAAACGATTTCTTTTTCACCATTCGCCTATGTACGTAATATTCAACTTGCTTTATGCCGTTATTAGCGTTGAATAACCAGAAGACGAGTAATGACGGTCAGTAGGGCCTATTACTCCAGCGGGGACAGCGCCGGAAGAGCCAAGGACACAGCATCATAGCATAGCCGCGCCCACGTCGTAGCGATTGGTCCGCTCCGACGTCAGCTGTTCGTTTGGCGTCTGAGCGGGAGGTTTAAAAGGAGCAGATTGGCGTGTTTCTTTATTACTTCTACCCGACCCGACTTTTTCGGGTAGGAATTGACGGCCCGACCCGAGGTCGGGTAATTTTACCTACCCAAAAATTACCCGTTTTTCGGGTACCCGCACATCCCCAATTATTATTGACAACTTCTTGTTATTAGCCAAGTCTTGTCAATTAAACACACTGTGCTTGAATGAGAAGACATAAATTGCATAATTTAATTTGATGAGCAAGATTAATATCATTAATAATGATTCATTATGAATATTCAATATTACGTATCGAATCAAGATAAAAATATGCTTTGAGAAAGGTTCAAGAGAATACATACAGAGATAAATTAAAATGTGCCAACACACTTTGAGCTGTCCCAACTACTACTACACTCAACCACACAAGACAACTTACAGTTAGAATGACATCTGGTGCCTGCACGGGCCTGCCGGCTCCTTCGTACCGTACGGTGTACTTCAAGTAGCCGCCGTAAGACTTGAGCTGGTTGCCATGGTAGTTCTGTGGGATCGAGAAGTATGGGACGTTCTCGGTGTCAATTCTTTCGCTGCTCCTGGCAGTAACCTACGGCAGGAGGTAAGAAGGAGGTTACCTAATATGTATGTTTCTTCTCAAGTTATTCAATTTGCAGATGATACTACCATTTTTCATCAAATAGCCTCTGTGAAAGATATTCAAGAGCTTCAAAAGGCTTTGGTGTCGATAAAGCATTGGTGTTCTTTAAATGGGATGAAAATAAACTGTGAGAAGTCTCAATATGATATACGCTTTTCATGATCTAGAAATCCCTTAAACAGCACTGGTAGATTACAAGATTCCCTAATTCCCATTCTAAAATCTATAAAATATTAAAGGCATTAACATCACAAATGACTTGAAATGGAATCTAAAAACTGATTTTGTTCGTAACAGAGCTGCTTCTTTGCTTGGGTTCATAAATAGGAGTATCGGTAGGAGTAGGCAACGTACAGTTAAAACTGCTTACCTTACTCTTATTAGACCGGTTTTAAACATGTGGCATCCAACTACTCAGCAAAATATGTGCAAACTTGAAGGCATACAGAATAGAGCCACTAAAATGATTTTAGGTTAGGATAATTTTAACTCCAGTGCTTCTGCACGCCACAATTACTGTAAGATTCATTCAATTATACCAGGGTTGCCACCAAGACAATTTTTTTATCCTTGTAAGACACTTAAAAAATCCTGAGAAATCCTTGAAAACAGTTATTCAGCATTAGCGTATTATAACTGCGAAGGAATGTTACAAATTTTCAGGTTTCATACCAAAAAATGTTATGCCAGCCTGACTTTTGAGAATCTAGTCAAAATTACGTGCAGACAAACACATAAGAATCAGAATTTTCTTCCAATATATTTTAACGTTTGTTTTTAGTGTTTTACTTTTAGGCCTACTCACCATAACTACCACTTGCGGTAAATGTTAGGCCTATGCAGTCACTTATGTTTATTTTTACTAGTACCTGATGTTTTTTTACTGACTACATTGCTTTTTTTGGCCTAATTAAAAAAATGTATTAATTTAATGTATTTTTTAAAGACAGTAGAAAATCCTAAGATTTTGACCAAAATCCTGTTATCCTTGAGACACTCTAAAAATCCTGAGAAAAGGATAAAATCCTTGAAAGTGGCAACTCTGAATTATACATTTTTGTAAGAAAGCTGATGTTAAGTTGTTGAAAGGTATGCTGTATAGTAAGGTGGATGTAGATCCGTTCTTAAAAATAATAAATATACATAAGTGAAATACAGCTACCGGTACCTCAAAATGATTATGGCATTCCCTTGATTCCTCCACGGGCTACAACATCAGCATTATCAAGATGGTTTTTACAATAGATCTGTCTCCTAATGGATTGCACTTCCAAATACAAAAGTTTCAAATTTCAATAGATATATATATATATATAGATATACCAATATATTTGATAATTGTTATATTTCATATTAATCTTAGGATGAGTGCAAATGTCCAAAATGGATCATAGATTTGCTATTTGAATCCATTTGTATGTTTGTTATTAGGGGTCTGCGGGTACCCGAAATTTCGGGTAATTTCGGGTTTTTGAAGCATACCCGAAATTCGGGCTTTTATAAATGTAAATCGGGTTTTTTTCGGGTAGGCCTAGGCCTAAATTGCTAACCTCTTTGGACCCTTAAATCGTCAAAAAACGATCGCGAAATGGAGCAAAATAAGACTGGTTTTACTTTTAAAGGCAAAATACAGCCAGTTCTATTGTTTTTTCACAAAATTTGGTCGAAATCGGCAGTTTTTTTCCCCATTTTCCAAGTATGTAGGCCTACTATATTCTCGCGAGAAAATAGGCCACTACAATAATAGGCCACACAAGTACAACAGCTGTTGAGCTGCTGCTGGTGACGTCACACAGGGTCGGCAACATAACAAATACAAACTATAGAAACTTTGTTTCTTGATCTACGAAGTACCAACATTTGAAACTTAACGGCGGGAAAACCGGCGGGAAGTTTGAAAATACGCGAAAATAGTTTGAAATAATTGAATTTTTTATGCGAAATGGATCCTTTATTTTGAGTTTTTATACTGAAATTAAAGATTTTTTATAACAAAATGAAGACTTTAGTTGCTATTTTTCAGGGTCCCTAAATTAATAATTAATGTGAATAATTATAACTTAATTATCGTTAATTCTTTTTTGTAAGTTTAGTCAGGCCATGGGCTTAATAGTTACCATTAGTTAAATCTTTTAATTGCAAATAAAAATTGCAACAATAAATGTTGCATTAATTAATATGTGTAATTCGTAGTTATTTTTAGTGGAAAAAATACCCGACCCGAACCCGAAATTAAGTTATTTTTTACTACCCGAACCCGAAAACTACCCGAACCTAAAAAGTGCTACCCGCAGACCCCTATTTGTTATATATAATTTATAATGGATGTACAAAAAACACATAACAAAAATCAATAATAATTGAATGGGAAAGTTTGATTTCTCCCCAATTTGCTGTTCCTGATCTTTGGCATCCTCATATTTGTTCAAGTGAGATCGTCTAATAAATCAGTTTTTTTGTTCGTTTCCCCCTTCCCTTTCTTTTCTATTTTCCGACCCCTTTTTTATTATTTATATATTATATTTGACTCATTAATTATTTGCATGTAATATCCTTTTTGAATTTGTTACCAAAATTGTTGTATTTTAACTTTTTGTGTATTGTTTCTATTTACCGAAGGTAACAACTTTAAATTAGCTGCAGTTGTCATCAGCAGGTGAAAAGTTGTGTTGCCCCCCTCCCCCCCTTCAGGCTGGGACTTATGTTCTCTTTGCTTTCCCAACCTGTCAACCCTTCTCCAATCTTTCATGTATTGTTGTTGTAATATTACTATTTCAAATATTCATTCATTGTTCTGTCTTCATCGATGTAATTAGATTTATTTAGTTGTCCTCCGTTGTATGTCAGTTTTTTAACTGAATAGGATAGATGTTTAAAAAATATTTATATAATACTAAATTGTATCTCTCTTACACGCAGGCAGCGGCGCTAGTTATTGTAATAAATTTATATTTTGGTAGAAACTAGTACGTTTTTCCTGTCTCTGAACATCAAAGTATTGAGGTTGTCCTAATATATATTATACAAAATTAGGCCTATGTTTTTTGGTTTGGTATTTTTATCAATTTTCATTTTTATGATTTTCCAGTTGAACGATTTTTTCGGACTACCCGACAGTCGTACAACCAACACTAAACTGTAATTCAATGTGTCTTAAAGATAGAATAAGTTTCACGCACATGGAAGCTCTGTTTGCCGGATCGGATGGAAGGAGTCTGGGTGCCGAACAAGAAGTCAGGTCGGATGCTGAGTGGTCCAGATCCAGGCGGGACTCGGACACTCATCAACCGGTGTTCGTCAAACGGAGGCGGCAGCTGCAATCAGAGATCCATGAAAACTTAGTAGTGAGGCTGCCCAAGCGTATCGATATCGCGATGACATACGTTCTGCGGGTCTGGCCAAGGCGAATGGTGATATGACGGTCTTCGGTGCGCTATGCTAATATCAAAGCTTTGAAATCATATTGGAGTTGCATGTTTTGTAAGTTGGAACTTTCCAACTGATGACCTTCCCACCCAAAACACTGCAAGAAGAGTTGATAAAGAAATTCTTTTACAAGTACATATGATTTACACATTCAGGCTATGTTCTACATTGATAGATCTACATGTTCAAAAAGGATTTGAATACCGCAGTTCAAAATTTTAATACTGGTAGTTTGTTTTTTAATTGAGTTTCAACACTTGATCAGTGGCGTAACTAGGCGCCCGCAGAGCCCGCAACTGCGAGCAGGCCTGGGTTGTTTAGGGGGCCCGTTAAAAAAAACTCAGTAAAAAAAAAGATAGTATTTGTTTTCGTTGCTAAAATGACCGTTTTGTGAATCTAGCAGTTTGAAGATGAGCGGATATTTAGGAACTTTTAGCGTCCACAACACAACAACTCACATAGACTACATTATTATTATTCATTATTTTGGTATTGCATTCAGCCCACAACTTTTTCTAAAACGCACCAAACGCACTCTAAAAACCTAATTTTCAAAAATTACGCCTGCTGCGCTATTGTTGGAAAGCCCCCCAAACACCCCTTGCTTGGTCCCTATATAATACCCCCGAGATATTATATATCCCACCCAGAATGAAAAGCCTGAATTCAACACTGAGCCTATGCATGTATGTGTCTGTTAGGGGGGCCCTCCATATAAATTTTGCAGGCGGGCCCATGAAACAAAGTTCCGCTACTGCACTTGATATGTTCAATCCATGTTCAAGTTTTTGAGTATTTGTTCATGAAGTACAAAAGAAAAATTGCAAAACACACAAGATTTTGGGACCTACCTGGTATGTGAAGAGATTAGCACTCTTGCAGTCCGTTGCGACTCCGAAACAGAAGCAAGAGATGCACTCTCCCTGATTACGAGCCTCATCGTTAAAATATCCTCGCGGGCAGGTTGTGGTGACTGTCTTGATTACGAGGATGGTGTCGGGCGTGGCAATTACTGAACCTCGGTTGTTGATCGCTTCGCAACTGTACGCGCCCTGGTCAGATTCCTGGGGAAAACAACAGGTGTTAGTGATTGTTCAATCATTCAAAGCAACTTGCCATGTGATGTCTAATGGAGAGTTCTTAAGACTAGGGTTTAACACTATTTAAAATTTGTAATGAAGACATTTTGTACAGAATAAATAATATATACGCCGCAGCCAATCCCCGATACGGTAACACACTCAGGCACCTTATACACCAAACCGAGTTGGGGTGTTTTCGAGGTGTTACCCATTCATCATAAAACGTGTAATGAACTTAAAAACTGACATTATCGGGGAGATTTAGGTACTTGACAACAAACGCCAAATTTGATTGTGGTACGATCATTCCTTCTGGGTGAAAAGATGGGTTGAACCATGCCAATAAGTCAGCGATTCTGACCAAACGGGTGTGTCTACAACATCTAAATTTGACATGGACATTAACGCAATAGTGATATACTATAGTGCCTTTTGAAAGAAAAAGTTGAGAAGGTTAACCTGAAAACATCTAAATCAAGGTTGTTACATTAGGAAAAACTAGGGTTGCCGTTTGATAATCGATATATCGATCGATACAATTATTTCCCGAAACGATCGATAATCGATTCTGCTTCCAGAATCGATTATCAATAATCGAATAGCTCGCCCGCCCGATTTTTTGTAATTTACCGCCCGCTCTGCAGAACTTCATAAAATAGTACCAGTCAAGACATTAATCGCTTTATTCCGTGAAAAATGCGTCCACTGCGAGATCTACAACACTCGTAAGGAGTGAAGTACAAAGCGCCTGCACTGTGCAGTATAGGCCACCAGCATGACGCGTGTGTGTTACGGGCCGGCTCGGCTCGGGCGGCAGGCGGCTGCATTCCTGCGCCGATCAGGCGCTGATTGCACAACCTCGGCGCATCACGGCCAAGCAAGGTCGACAAGTATTTTATCGAGATGCATTCCTCCACACTCCACGCCAACTCGTAATCGCTTTTCTTCTTTCCGTAGTGCTACGATAATATTATCTTATCAGTTCTCTCACACCAATATTATGTCGTCTTCCAAACTAATGTCTAACAATATTCATATCGTTACGTAATAAATATCGGAGCATTGAATAGTTAAACTGATAATATCTCGTAAATGAATGAACGACAATCTCAACAAAAGCTGAAATGAAACTTCACAGAACCACGATTTCCAAGAAGAACGACCTTCACAAAGACAACACTCAAGCCGGATAGCATAGCGCGGTCTGTCTACTCCACTTAGCTCGCTCTCGTCGCGCCGGCCAGACGCGTGGGGGGGGGGGGGGCAGGGGGAGCTCGTGAAAGACGTTGCTATTATAGCGTGCAAAAACCATGTTTTGAGCAAATAGAAGGAACAAAAGGATGCATTCGCAAAAGGTCCACGATCCGCGTCGGTATACTAGCAAGTTTAGGCCTAATTTTGATTCGATAATCGATTATTGATCGATATTTTTTAAAATCGATTATCGCGATCGATAATCGATTCAACTTGTCCGATTATCGATAATGGAAATTCGTATCGAACAGCAACCCTATAGGAAACCATTTGTAGGCATATTACTAGGGATGCACATGATAATCAATATACGGATACTAGTAAAACACCAAAGTTGTTGCTAGATGAGGAATAGAGCAGTGTTTCAATCTGCATTTGACATAAATTAACGTTTACAAATTAAAATTAATACAACATGGAACTTCACATAACTGTCAATTAAACATGATCATATACTTTATTCATGAACTGCCATTATAGAACATCTTTTGAAATGCAATAAAACACTATGGAAAACACAGCTTGTACAAAGTACGAGGCAAGATTACAAGGTTTACCTTCTCCTAGCGGAATTATGAGGAACCTTGAACGTGGCGATTCGATACACCTTGGTCACTGTCATGCATTCACCGCCTTACATTCAAAACATGATTTGTTCAAGAACAAAAGCCACTGACGTTAAATTAAATGTGACATTCTCAGCCTATTTACAATTTATTATTTCTCGTGGGTTTAAATCTTAACGGATATTGCTGAAAATATTAACAGCACCCACAACACTGGTCCCAGATGTTTGTTTGAAATGTCAGCGGAGCCTGTTTAGCGGTTTGACCATTTTTTTAAACTCACGCACTCACTCATCAGGAACAGAGTATGTTTCCCCTCATCTAATAACATTAGGGCCTATTGTTAGAGATGGTGGAAAATGGTAATAACAAAATTTGTGAAATTTTTTTTTATTGCCTAAAATGTAATATTGTCGACAAATTACATCATTTAGTGATGAAAAAAACACATTTTGTAAACGTAAATTTTGCAAAATCTCACATATAGCGCAAAAAACGAACAATATTGTATGAAACTGGTCAAAATGAGAATTAATTCATAAAATTGAGCCTTTTAGAATGCAAAATGATGGGGGGTGGTGGAGGTGCCAGCCAGAATTTAAACGGTTTTTGGTGGAGGTGCCGGTCCAGACTGAACATTACTTGTGCGGCAGGCAGTGTACAGTAAACAGACGATAACGCAACATCGTTCCGTGATGTCACGGGCTCAGTGAAAAAGACCTGATAAAATAACGACGCGTATCAAGTACTCCACAGAATAGTCCAACAAAATAATGGCGCGTACAAATATTTGTGTTTCTTGGGAATCGATTCTGAATTGTTCTTAGGTCACAATGATTGATTCTAACTTTTTGAAATTGATGTCATCCCTACTTAATACGAGATATAAACCACTAGCCATAGTACTACTACGACTGCCAGACAGGCGTCAGGGGGTGTAGGGAGTGTTTCTATGTCAATAGTGATAGCATGTGAAACAATGATTTGAGAGGAGAATCAAATTTTGCATAATTTAAAAAAAAAATATTAAATGGGGTATTTATTTTTCAGAAAACGTTTGGGGGGAAGTGATCCTGGGGAAAAGTGGCCGGGGGGTGGGAGTGGGGAGAGCAAAAGTCAAGATTAGATTAGAACCGATCAAATTACCTAAAAGGCCAAGTAAAGTAGGTATTTTGATTTTTGGATGAGCAAAGCAAAGACTTCAATTTCACTGACCCCCCAAAAAATTAGCTCGGGTGTTTTTTTGTTTGAATTTCTGTCTGTTTGTTTGCACTCTACCGGTCAAACGGCATATGCGATCTTGATGAAAATTGGAGGGGACCTGCCACGTTTGTGGGGATAATCGTAGAAATATTTCTCATGAATATCGTACTTTTATGATTTTTTTCAATTTTTATTACGATATTTTCGTGATATTTGAGCCGATTCTGAGCAAACGGGTGGGGCTAAAACATTCATATTTTACATGGATATTACACTGGTGTTAGATAGGAATTTATTGCATTTTTTTTTTATTACATTTTTGCAGTCAAAATGGCTACCTACCTGGCTTGGAAACGATGGCAAACTTACGAATATTTAAATGCTACACTTTTTTGAACGAGTGAGCGTAGCGAACGTATGTGATCTCCATTCGACTTAAACGGCCCTTATGGTTTTTCTGCGTGCGTGTGTGTGTGTGTGTGTACGTTGAAAATCAGCCGAATCGCTGAACAGATTGCGCTGAAATTTTAAACGGACATCCGGTACGAGTTTATTGAGAACTGCTAACAAAATCAGCAAGATTCATTGCGATTTAAACCTACAAGAAATAATAAACTGAAAAATAGACTTCTAATGTTTAGAAATTATTTTAACGACAATGTTTTAGATTTTGAAAATATATTTTTTGTTTGTTATTCGCCTGGCCGTGAAATGCCGTGCCCATGCAAGGTCTGTCGAATGTTGCACGTCAAGGTACCCCCAAATTCCGCTCGTAGATTGAGTAAACCTTGCAATATTTTCACGTATTTCGTACTGGCTATGTTAACCATAGTAGGCCCTATTGCCACAGATGATGGACTATACTGCGTTATATGCATTTCAAAACATGTTTAATTATTTTTGAAATACAATCTAGAAATTACAAAATCTTTCCCGACCAGGGGATTGAACCCACTTCTTTCACATTTCGGCTACAAGGGCGCCTTAGCCAACTAGACTAGGGAAACGCCAAAGTCGTAGTTTAGACGAGTGAGCGAGTCATGTGGTGAGTACCCGGGAACATTTGCATTTAAGTTTGATAATTATATTCCTATAAATAATAGTTTTTTAAAGTTTAGTTGGCATACGGGGACGGGCGCGTCAACTGTAAGGTCATAATGCGCCTCTCTAGCCTATGATAGGCTAGGTAGGCCTAAGGTTGGGGGAAGAAAAGTAATGTAATCGGGTACAATGTTTTAGATTTTGAAAAGATCTTTTTTGTTTGTTATTCGCCTGGCCGTGAAATGCCGTGCCCATGCAAGGTCTGTCGAATGTTGCACGTCAAGGTACCCCCAAATTCCGCTCGTAGATTGAGTAAACCTTGCAATATTTTCACGTATTTCGTACTGGCTATGTTTACCATAGTATGCCCTATTGCCACAGATGATGGACTGCACTGCGTTATATGCATTTCAAAACATGTTTAATTATTTTTGAAATACAATCTAGAAATTACAAAATCTTTCCCGACCAGGGGATTGAACCCACTTCTTTCACATTTCGGCTACAAGGGCACCTTAGCCAACTAGACTAGGGAAACGCCAAAGTCGTAGTTAGACGAGTGAGCGAGTCATGTGGTGAGTACCCGGGAACATTTGCATTTAAGTTTGTTTATTATATTCGTATAAATAATAGTTTTTTAAAGTTTAGTTGGCACACGGGGAAGGGCGCGTCAACTGTAAGGTCATAATGCGCCTCTCTAGCCTATGATAGGCTAGGTAGGCCTAAGGTAGGGGGAAGAAAAGTAATGTAATCGGGTACTCAACACATGGCTCACTCACTCGTTTAACAACGACTTTGGCGTTTCCCTAGTGATAGATTAACTTTTAATCAGGGGTCGGCTTGCATTCAGTGTCGGCTTGCAATCGAGCAAATACGTTTTAGGACCTACAGATTATAGTGAAGCATTTTAACAGTACCTGAATGTCGTTACAAGTAAGCGTTCCCACTCCGTTGACGCTCCTTGTAACACACTTATCGGGTATGTGGCCCCAGTTGAGTCGCCAAGAGATCTCTGGGGTCGGGACCCCAATAGCCGTGCACGTAATGGTGAACACCTGGCCTATATCGAGCGTTATCATTGGAGGGGGCGGAGTCTGTATGTAGACCGGAGCTGTGGCACAGGAAAACAGATGGATTATTCTCTGTACTATTTGGAGGATTTTAAGTCTGAAGTTTATTACTTTGATCCAGTATTACAATGAATAAATCAATAGATTTGTATTCAGAGTACACAGTCATTACAAGAACTGTTTTCAGTGGAACAATTACTTTGAAGTTGCTCTGTACAAACCCTGTAGATGCCTGCCATCAACAAATCAACAAGCTAATAATGGCCAGCAAGTGATTGGTATTTGAAATAAGAAGCCTGCTGGTTGCCACAATTCACCACAACACATACAAGACAAGGACAGTATTGATAAGGAATAAGGATAGTCCAGTATAATTTAATGCAATTTGTTTAGAGCTTCTCTGTTTAAGTCCATTTAAGATATTAAAACTGTTGAAAGAATTGGGAACTGAATCTAGGACCTCCTGCATTCAAAGCAAATAATAAGCCGTAATTGTTTTTGGCAGACATAGTATCTGAATTCTGCTCTACAAAGGACATTGTGAAAGTATAACCATACTGTGTCAAACATGCTTATATTGCCAAGCATGCACTTCCTCATGAACGTGACTCACAGCATCCAATCTCGTCACTTCCGTCTTGACAGTCTATCTCCTGGTCGCAGTGGAAGGAGCGCGGGATGCACTGGCTACCGGACCTGCACTGGAACTCGTGGTACTTGCAGGGGGAGCCGGGAGGGTTGGTCGCGCAACTGTCTTCGTCTGAGTTGTCTCCACAGTCGTTCTCAGAGTCGCAGCGCCAAGTCTTCAGTACACACTTCTTGTTGGCGCAGCGGAACTCGTTCGGCTCGCAACCTTGAGGACCTACGAGACAAGCGGACAACCGTGACTCACTGATTCGAGTCAAGTCAAGTGCAAGGCTTGTTCAGACGACGAGTGCAAGAATGTAGCTTTAAATGTTTTAGAAGATCCATAACACAACAATGATTACATTGGTTCTGGACCTACGATATTACTATTCCAAATATTTACTTAACTGTAGTTCAATGTTGTGTCTGCATCTATGTAATTAGATTTATTTAGTTGTCCATTGTAAATCAGTTTTTTAACTGAATAGGATAGATATTAAATAAATAAATGAAAATAGATTATGATAGTAGCTTACAATATGAAGAAGATTGGGTAAATCCCATGGAAAATTCAACACATTTCTGAAAAATGAATACATCATAAAAAAATATTTGAACAAAACAATCCACTTTTTTAACACTATTTCATAGGATTAGGCCTATGTGGCCAAAATGAAGTCTAATGATTACAAATCAATGTTGATATTTTTTAGGGTTGCCATTCAATACGAATTTCAGTATCGATAATCGGGCCAGTTAAATCGATTATCGATCGCGATAATCGATTCAAAAAAATATCGATCGATAATTGATAATTGAATCAAAATTAACGTTATTTCTCGCATTATCGTCGTCAACCATACTAAATAGTAAATATGTAAAACTATTGAGTATTTTTCGTACCTATTTATTGAAGATTAGGCTCTAGGCAAGTAGCCTACTTGCCCTAGGCTAGCCACACGCATAGGCCTAAGCCTAGGCCTAGCCCTAAAAACATCACTGACAACATAGGCCTAGGTCTATAACTAGTCTGAGGCGACGGCGAAAGGGAGGCCTAGGCCTATTTTGCGTGATATTGGAATATTTTACAATCCCATTCCGTACCTATCAGAGTTTCCCAACATGATTAAAATCAAGTTTATTCACTTCCAGAACACACAAACAATACCAGTAAATGCGCGATGCCCCGTGTCAGAAATAAACACCATTTTTTATTGGTTTGGTCGCATCAATATTACTAACATTTCCTATCAAAAGTCTTGATGAAATGGGAAAGAATATTCAATTGAAGCACTCTTGACGGGTATTTATTTAATGGCAAAGCGTATTTATTTGATGGCAAAGCACAAACACTTGCAGTGTTCGATCAGATGACATACTTTGTCTACTTCGAACGTTATGATTGGTCGGAACCAAAGTTGATAAAGAAGTAAACTTTTAGTTGGACCGATAGAAGCGCGCTCCATCGGCAGTGCCGAAAACTACTTGATGCGCGACTTGGTGGCTCGATCGGTCGAAGCCGCGTAACCAGCGATAAATTCAAAATTTCTGGCGGAAGAGCCATTCGATTATCGGAATATCGATTATTGATCGTTTCGGAGAATAATCGTATCGATCGATATATCGATTATCAAACGGCAACCCTAATATTTTTTGACTAGAGGATAAAAAGAGAATTTGTTTTTTGTTAGATATTTCTAAAACAAGAAACAACAAGAAACAAGCAGCAAGAAACATGGTTAAAAATTGATGTGCCCAAATAATGATCCTGAAAATCCCTAAATATTTATCAGCCTATTGCATAAAAATTAAGGCTGGGCAAAAAAATCGATATTTCTATACGATATCGATAAGTGGGAATATTTTTTATGTCAATGTTAGGCTTCATATATCGAAATATCGAAATATACACAAAAAATGCTAAATTTTGTACATTTGGTGGAGGTGCCGGGTAGGTAGTCAAAATTAAACTAACCTGGCTGGTGCATATGGTGGAGGTGCCGGGTCATAAAATGCGATTGTGAGATCGTAAAATAGTCAAATGGGTTTATGGTGATAACGCAATTGTGAGATCGTAAAAATAGTTAAATGGGTTTACCTTCCTTATCAACTCTATTTGGCCACAAAATTAATAATTTTTTGAATATATATTTTAGTTTTTACAAACAATTACATTTTGATATCAGATCAAAATTTTTGTGTGATATCGATAATTGAATGATATGTCATAGCCCAGCATTAATAAAAATAGTATCAATCTTTTGTCCATTCCTAGTACATGGTACAAAGTATTTCTAGCATTTCCTTTGGATCTTATGATTGTATTAAGTGGACGAATTCACACTTACTACAACGCATTTCATCCGATCCATCAGAACAGTCGTGTCGTCCATCACAGACTTTCTCCTTGGCGATGCATTCTCCGTTGACGCACGTAGCTTGTTGGAAGTGGCAGGCTTCGGGTGGGCGCGTGGACAATGGTTCCACTGAAAGACAAGCGTCATGGTTGCAATTACAAACATAAAACTGTACACGCACGAGAGATAAGAAAATTCAAATATTGATGAGTAGTCCACAATCTATCGTAACACATCAGCAAAACACTAGTGTAGTCAAGTAACAAGACACCAGAGAGAGTATAGTATACTACTACTAGTGTATACTAGTAATACTAGTGGTGCTGTATGATAGGCACCAGAAAGACTTCCTTAAAAATGGTGACACTTATGTAGCCTACTCTAATCTTATTTATATATTGGTGGTATAGATTGGAGAAGGGTTGACAGGTTGGGAAAGCATAGAGCTTCTTATTTATATATTGCCGTTTACCGAGAAGTCAAATCAGTATTATAAATAATTTTGTCATATCATAGAAAAAAGTAAACGAGAACAATAATAGAAAATCTAAGATAAATTAACCAACTCCTATAATATTTAAAAGTCTTCAATGGATTACCTTCATTTAAAATTAACAGGTAGCTTCCAAGTTGGATGTTAGATTATTAATCAGATCTGTTTTCTAATTCAAATTAATTATATTTTACAATCTGATCTCGCCTATTGTTCTATCATTATTTCTCTATCAATTTTTTTTCCCGAATTCAATTCAATAAATTTATTTGTCCGTTTTGATACATTGGTACAGATTTGTCAGCTGAAGCTTACATGAAAACAGTTGTGCAGATACCGCTAACCACAGAAAAAAAGTAAAAAAAAGTAGCTTGAACGTAGGTAGGGGAACCATGAATGGATCTTACACGAGTCCTAATTATTATGGTACATTAAAAATATAAAAAAGTATGTAATACTTTACAGTGGATATAATTGATCATATGGAGCTAAACTTATAAATATAATCTAATTCTGTCTAGTCTGATATAACAAGAAGAATACTATGAGTATATAATGTGAACACTTCACTACAACAAGGACATATTATAATATAACATGATAATGATTTAAATATTTTTTAATATAACAATGTTAATATCATTTAATTAAAGTATTTAACTTTTTTTTTAAATACGTTATATTATAATTATAAATTAAATACTATATTACACTATATCCATGTATATGTATATATAGATGTTTATAGTGTATGTGTATATGTATATATATAGTGTACACAGTATACATAGGGATGGCATCTGTTCTTTTTTAGCATAGCTTTTAGTACAATCTTCTGTAGAATCTCCAAATTTTGTATGCGGGGCTGGAAAGTATCTCCCCATATTATTATACCATATCGGATAATAGATTCAATCAGAGCAAAATATGTCCCATTTAAATGTGTTAAACCTTTACTATTTCATTAGAGACAGTTATTAAAATTAAATAAAAAATTAATTATTTAAGACAAGTAATGAAAAGAACACCGTAAAGATTGGTACTTACAATTTATCCAATATGTTGATGAATGAGTTGGAATAGAAAAAAAGCAAATTGTTATGGCAAAATTATTTACTTCTCCCTTTCTTAGGTTTTAAATTATATGAATGTGAGGAGTGTTTCTATGTACATACCCGATTCGTAGAGATTCATTTCCGAGTATGGCAAGTTGCCATACTTCAGAAGAGGAGATTGACCATAGGTATAGGAATGAAAATGTTGATTAGGCATTGGAGACACCGGCTTTAAAGGTGTTATTCGAACAGTTCCAGCTGCTTGCAATAGAAGAAAATATGTGTCCAGCTAGTTGTTGTTTCATCGTAGACTTGAACCAATATGAGCATACGGTACTTATTATATAGTGCTCAGTGTTGTTAAAGCAAAGCTACATTTAAAAAGTACAAGGCCTACTGCTACAGCTACAACTATTTGAACTTTAAAAGTAGCTTAACTTCTGGTCAAGTTAATTAAAAAAGTAGAAAAGCCATTGTAGTTTGATTTGTAAATAACTATGGACAGTTCTAATTACCGTATTGTTCCGAATAAAGCACGACCTCGAATATAACACGACCCCCAATTTTTCAGAATCATTTCAAGAAAAAAGAAAAAATCAAAGAAAATTAAAATGTACATGAAACACTTACAACAAAACATTTTGAACAATGTTAGGGCCTAGGCCTATGGTTTGGTACAGGGGAGGGCCAAGCACAAGCGCACATGTCAACCACGTAGTTCACCAGTCTGATTCCTGGTCTTCAATGTTTACGTCGTGGGGGGGTGGGGGGGGGGGGGGGGGGGGGTTATACTAGGCCCTAGTATCTATGGTCGTAGGCCTAGGCCTAGCTCCTTCGCAATCCCTTGCTGATTTGTAAGGCAGAGGAACCTTTCTTTTCCACGCGATCAGCAGTCTTCATTTGTTCATCTTGAGCCATTTCATCTTCTCCTTCATCACTCATTATTACGTTACGTAGACTCTTAGCTCTTAGCAACGTAGATAGACAACCCCGACAAACAAAATCTATGTAGGTCCCAGGTCACGATGTGATCACGGCTAG